>APFE030667855.1:0-12061 GCA_000404065.3 Pinus taeda | reverse complement strand
GCAACACATCACCTGTTACATTCGCTTCATGATTATTTTCTTGGTGCGTGTCTCCTTCTTTTCCCTTTCGAGACTTGCAGTCTTTCTTCAAGTGTCCTTTCTTCCTACATTTCTAGCAGACTGTCCCCATTTGGACTTGGATCTGACTTTTCTTGACTTACTGTGATATCCAGGGCTCTTTCCTCTTTCCATTTTTCTTCTCCTAGTCTCTGCAGTCAAAGCACTTCCTGATGAATCACTGGAGCATGGAGGTGGGAAATAGGATGAGGCGCAATCGAAGTTAACAGTAATAGGCATGAAATACTGAAGGTTGTCCTCACACAAGTGCGATGATGTTGAGACTTGGGCAAATGAAGAATACAAAATATGGGTAAGTGTAACAATGGTTTGGATCAAGAGTGCACATACAAAGCATTTAGAATGAAAAAGCCCCTTTATATAATGTGTTAACCATCGACGAGAATACTAAGGGTTGTAGAATACCAAGAAACATATAAGGAAAAATTTACAGAAATCAAGAGACAAGATGCAAATCTCAAATTTTAAGCTCGAGAGGAATGACATCTACCTTGTCTTGATGCATTTGCACAGTCATAGTCCATAAGGATAGGTAGAGAGCTCTATGAAGAAAAGGTGCGTGAAGCTTTGAAGGGAAAAATGAAATGGTGAAATGGAGATATGGGTCAAGCTCCTTATATAACATGTTCCGCATGTGTGACCCAGTCACACTTAAGGATGCTATTGATCATAATGAAATGTGATAGGTTTCAAAGGCAGGACTACAACTCAAAAATGTGATTACATTGGTAAAGCAAAGTGCACTATGACTAAATACTGCGAATGTGACTTGCCTAGTCATGACTCAACCATAATTATGACAAGTACAAACACTTAGAAGAATTTAAAAGCTTGATATTTTAAGAGATTGATGGGGCTCCCAAATTTGAAGAAGCCAAAAATTTTGGTGGGTCGTTGTAGCAACTAAAACATATTGTAAGCCATTTTTGAAATTTTCTCAAATAACTTGGCCAGATCCATTAATTTGATCAAACCCACGGGTTGGGCATGTTGCATGAATCTCAACCTTTAAACTTTGGGATTATGTGTTTAGGATTTAAGCTTAAGTGTGCACAATGCAGGGTTGCATGATGTGAGTGGAGGGGGAGATACTTTTTTGAACAAGTCCAAAGACCCAATATGGGTGAGTCTATGATTATATAAGAGTCTCAACACTATAGGAGCATTTTACATTTATCTTGCAATCTCATCTTCAGATTTTATTATTTGTATGTGCAACATCGTGTGATACTTATCTGTCTTCTTTTATTTTAGGAAATATTATGTATTGTGATATATTATATATTATATATATAATATTATATATATATATATATATAATATATATATTATATATATATATTATTATATATATAATATTATTAGATATAATTAATATATAGAGATATATATATATATATATATATATATATATATATACAACATACAGATTACACAAATTTTTGAACTTCACCTGTTCAAATTGACAATTTTACGATTTGAGTAAATTTCAATGTAGTTTGTCTTTTATTTTAAAGTGTCATGGATTGGATTTTTTCAAAATCGCCTTAAATATTTTTAAAGTTTAAGCTGTGTTGTGAAATTATCACATCACTATAATTTGTAATATAATTCTTATATATTATATAGAAAATAAGTAATTTTAATAAAAAGTATTATTAAATTTGTTTCATGTTTTATAGTTTTAATTTTTTTAAATAATTACTTTTTATTTTAGTATAAAATTGAAAGTACATTTGAAAGAGGGTCTTATTTCATAAATATTGGGAAGCATATATTTTTCCATATCTCATATAGAAGTATAATGAACATAAAGAAGCAAAATTTTATGTTACATGATATAATAAAAAACAAGATTAATAGCTGCAATGCAGGATAGTCTTTACCTCTACCACTAATTAATTGATTAAGGCAAAGTGGGGTCCACATTTTGTCATTATTTGAGAATGCTTAATTTCCTAATCTATCGTTATCCCCACCTCCATGCATGCTTCCTTTGCACCTTTGCATTTCGCACATTGAAAGCCACCATTGCACTCTGTACTTCATTGACTTTTGCTATTGATGATTCTAGTTCAATGTGTTAAACCTTTATGTAATATTTTTCCATTCCAATGTTTAATTTTTCTACACAATAGTGATGCAGCCTAAGCCTTACCTTTCCGCCATTCCACAAACCTTTGCACGTATATCAACGCTCAACCTGCTCTTCAAATCTCCACCATTGATTTGTATCTTTCGATCCAATGGCTATCACGTCGTCTGCTCATCAACTAACCCGGACAATCTCCACCGTCGATCAACCCCATGTGATCCAATAGTTATCACGCAATATCACGTGAATTCTTGCACGACCGATATCAAGTTGAGAGCGCGCGAGAAAAGTAATTTTCCTTTTCCATCATGTGCTACATGTCAACCACTTAGGCTAATCACGTGAAATTACAGAATACCATTTACCACTTTGAGGGCACGCGAGATACCAATTACCCCTTACAAATACCATCCTGCATCCATTAACATGTGGCTTCATCAGATCTCTTCATCCCTTGACTTTATTTTGCACGACTTAATCCTAGCCGTCTATCTCCCTCACTCTCGTTCGTTGATTTGACTGATCCAACGACTATACTCTTCTACTACATTCTTTTGTTTCTTACTCTGTAATATCCCATTCAACTTTCTAGCTGTGTATTTGTTCTCGCCTTATGGTCTTCACTTTTTCTAATCTCGATCTCCACTTTATTGCGCCTTTACACTTCCTTCATAAATCCTCAGGTTTTAGGAAACCTTGCATTTATACTTTCACTGTAACATTGAAAGTTTTCTCCAGTACTGTCTGTGTGTAAACTCATACACTCTTCTCTACCCTTCTCTCTGATTCTGCACACCTACAAACCTATGTTACGCAGAATTACTCTAATCCACACACAGTTTATAATTCCATTAATCAATATACACCACACAACTTAGAAATCAAATTCTTTGTCTTTATAAATAATTATTTACATAATGAATCTCTTTCTCTACTCTGATTTTCTAATCAGTGGCCTTTTCCTTTCCTACCCGTAGGCTTGCAATGAAATCTTATCTAACTCTCGAACTAACTAACTAACTGGCTAACTAACTCTCTCTATGCCTTTTAAGATACATTTATACAAAAGGTTCTTTAACCCATTTCTAATTCAGATCCTTAATTTGCTCATCAAGTCCTAAAATCTCTCAATGATCGCTTCGAGATCTCAACAACTCAACTAAATCCTAAGGATTCTCTTTAATCCCCAAAATCATGAAACCAATTCCTAATCTAATATTTACAATATTTCAAAATCTATCAATCCTCACTAATCATTCATCATCACTCATGTTCTCCTACATTCGAGAATATTTACAAATATCCTCACAATATCTGATTAATTCCTATTCTAAATATCTCTCACAAACTTACTTGAAAACCCTTAATTATTACATTAATTTAATACTCAGGAAACCAACTCCCTTAAAACACAAGACCCCCTATGTCTACTAAAATAAAATGATATTTTTGAGTTGAATGCTCCTGCATTAGACTCTCAAGGTTGAAAACATTCATGATCTCCTAATCATGTGTTCTCATATGTTGATAGAAAACCTCGAGGGTCCCAAACTTTAGTTTGTAGTTTTATGAATGCTCTATTCCTTTGTTGCTGCTATACGTTTGTTGTCTTCTGTTTCATCTTCCTCTTTTTTTCAATCAGTTTCAAATTCTGATTGATCACTCTTCCTGTTGTTGTTAATCTCCTCCATATGGATTGCTTCATTATTAACTGCCATAATTCTTTAATCTTTATCTCTAGCACATACTTGAGTCCTTACACACTCTGCCAATTGTTGCTGTACTCTGTCCACTCATCTTCAACCTGTTGTTCATTATCTTCTCTTTGAAGTTGTCGGATTCTTACTATTGCCCTTTCATCCTTACCCTCTTGTGATTTTCCAAACAACCTCTGTTCAATATCTGTAAATTTACTTTCAAAAAGTAAATTGTCCTCCAATTCCCCTTGTACTTGATTCCTCTCAAATACATTACTATGTTGCTCATCAATTCCAGCATACTTTCCTTCCTCTTCTTTGACAACCCTCAATAATTGTCCTTGATTTCCTTGACTGAATCTAACAGACAATTTAACTTCTCCAAGCACGGTATCTTCATGCTTTTCTTTTTCCTCATCAACATGTCCAACCTGGCAACTTCCAGTCTTCTTCAGTTCTAAAACTGACTCTTCAAATTGGAACATGTTTGTCTCATTTTCATCAAATCCTGTAATCATAAAACAATTATCAGAACTAAAAATACAAGGCCTCATTACCTTTGCCTTCTCTATCAGCACATCAGTATGTTGATTCAACCTCTTTAAAGAATTCTCTAAAGGACTCTTGAGACTGTTAGCAAATATCTCTTCCACACCATCTGCTTCAATGATGTCTTTCTACTCTTGTCCATTGCAGTGAACTCCTTCTTCTGCAATGGCACTTTCATACTCTGATTTTCCTAGAAAATACTCCAGTAATTCAAGTTCTCTGTGACACTTCATAAGTATTTCATCATCACTTATAATTCTTGCATTTATACACAATTTATCAGTTTGAGAATTACAAGGTTCAACAATCTCAATTGTTACTTCACATATCAGTTCTTGAGATTGAATCTCATCTCCTTCTTTCACAAGAAATTGTTCCTATGTTATAATAGTTTCAAACATCAATGTATTACTAAATTCTTTCTTCTACAATAATTCACTACTTTTCTCATTCAAGAGACATTCTCCATCATTCTTTACTTCAGAATATTTATCTTCTGAAAGATACTCTTCCATACTTTTAACAGCTTCAAAAGACTAATCATCCTCTGTAAAACCTATAATCACATCAAAATTATTAGATTCAAATATATAAGGCTTTATAGCCTCTTTTTCTACCTTTGTCCACATTTCTTCATGCTGCCTTGAACTATCACAATAGTTCATGAGATATTTAATTGATCTCCATTCTTCATCTTCACCCAAAACTTCACCTTATTCTGCTTCACAAATGGAAACTTCCATTTCCAACTCAGCTTCTCTGAGTTTTTCCACCAACCACTTCACTTGCCTATGTTGTAGCCTTCTCTGTAACTTATGCCACTTCACCACCTTTTTCGTCAAAACCCAACCTTGTCTTTGGTTTTCCTCTAGTAGCATCTTTAGTACATTGAGTTGTTCTTTTAACTCCGCAATCTCCTTGTCACACTCCTCTTGACTCATTCTCTTGCCATTTTCCTTGGCATCCTCCTTCTTCACTTTTCTTATGTTGTGGTCTTCCTTAGAACCTCCGTTATCTCTGTTATGACTATCATTAGTCATCTTCTTCTCTATCTTCATGAGCTCCTCACTCACTTACTATGAGCTGCATTAAATCCTATGCAACATCAAGTCCCCCCTGTTGTCACTTACCTCACCAAGCTTTCCTTTGTACTTGGTATTTTGGCAAGCACTTGGTTCTATATTCTCTCGAACCTCTTTGAGCACTTCTCTCTACTCCTTCTAGGCTTCAAATCATCTGCACCTTTTAAGAACACAATTGTCCTCTTGTAATTTCAATCACAAATGAAATACTAGGTTCTGGCCACCTCTTCTTTCACTCAGAATCCTTACCATCTTTCTTCATCTCTTAGCAATTCTACCCACATCCTCTGTGGAATTGCCTTTATGATCTTTTCGTGAGCTGCAACAAAACCTCTACAGTAACAAGTCTTCCCTTCTACACGATACCTCACTAAGCTTCTCTCCTCTGAGCTCAGTCTTTTGGTATCTCTTTGGTTCTCTCTTCTAGAACCAATTGAGCACTCCTTGCTCTAGGTTGCTGCAATATTCTCACCTTCTTATGCACTACCTTCAAGACCTCTGCATGATCCTGTTCTACCATTCACCTACACTTTGAATGGATTGTTCTTTGTTTCTTTGTGTCTACAAATTTTGCTACACTTTATCTCTGTGTGCCTACTTTTTTTCAGATTTAAAATATGATCTCCTTTCACCTATATACATACCTCCAAAATATAACTCTATTCTAAGTTTTCTCAAATAATTTTTCACACAGAATTTCCTTGTTCAGCTTTGATACCAAATGATGCAACTTAAGCCTTACCTTTCCACCATTCCACAAACCTTTGCACGTATATCGATGCTCAACTTGCGCTTCAAATCTCCACCGTTGATTTGCTCGCCCAATCCAATGGCTATCGCGTCATCCGCTCATCAACTAACCTAGACAATCTCCACTGTCGATCAACCCCACGTTATCCAACGGCTATTGCAGAATCTCGCGTGAATTCTTGCACGACCGATATCAGGTCGAGAGCACGCGAGAAAAGTGGTTTTCCTTTTCCATCATGTGCTATGTGTCAACCACTTAAGCTAATCGCATGAAATTATAGAATACCATTTACTACTTTGAGGATGCGTGAGATACCACTTACCCCTTGCAAATACTACCCCGCGTCCATTAACACATGGCTTCATCGGATCTCTTAATTCCTTGAATTTATTTTGCTTGACTTAATCCTAGTTGTCTATCTCCATCACTCTTGTTCATTGATCTGACTGATCCAATGATTATCCTTTGCTACTACGTCCTTTTGTTTCTTACTGCGGAATAGCTAATTCAGCTTTCTACTTGTGTATTTGTTCTTGCCTTATGGTCTTCACTTGTTCTAATCTCAATCTCCACTTTATTGCACCTTTACACTTCCTTCATAAATCCTCAGGTTTTAGGAAACCTTGCATTTATACCTTCACTGTAACATTAAATGTTTTCTCCAGTACTGTCTATGTGTAAACCCGTACACTCTTCTTTGCCCTTCTTCTCTGATTCTGCACACCTGCAAACCTATGTTACACAAAACTATTCTAATCCATACATAGTTGATAATTCCATTAATCAATACACACCACACAACTTTGAAATCGAATTCTCTATCTTTACAAATAATTCTTTACATAACGAATCTCTTTCTCTAGCCTGATTTTCTAATAAGTGGCCTTTTCCTTTCCTGCCCGTAGGCTTAAAATCAAATCCTATCTAACTCTCGAACTAACTAACTAACTAACTCTCTCTATGCCTTTTAAGCTTACATTTGTACAAAAGGTTCTATAACCCATTTCTGGTTCAGATCCTTAAACTGCTCATCAAGTCCTAAAATCTCTCAATGATCCCTTGGGGATCTCAACAACTCAACTAAATCCTAAGGATTCTCTTTAATCCCCAAAATCATGAAACCAATTCCTAATCTAAGATTTACAATATTTCAAAATCTCTCAATCCTCACTAATCACTCATCATCACTCATGTTCTCCTACATTCGAGAACATTTACAAATATCCTCACAATATCTAATTAATTCCCATTCTAAATATCTCTCCCAAACTTACTTGAAAACCCTTAATTATTAAATTAATTTAATACTCAGGAAACTAACTCCCTTAAAACAAAAGACCCCCTATGTCTACTAAAATACAATGATATTTCTGAGCCGAATGCTCTTGCATCAAATAGTCAATGTTTCATTGTGCAAAGCTTTCCTTGTATGGAGCTTTTATTGTGTAAATATTACAATGAAAGTTTTCACTTTCTCAGCACAATGAAATCTTTCAATTTGAAACGAGATAGTGAAAAAACGGGGGAAAGATATTAAGGGGGATGGTGAAGAAATGGGGGAAAAATATTAAGGTATAATAATCAATGTGTATCGAATATATTTAGCTCTTAGAAGTTGATTGACTACATTGTACATTGATTGAACCAAGCATTGACTTGATTTAGTTATAACAGACTTGTATAATTTTTAAAATAACTTTATTTATTTATTTATATAAAATAAAAGGTAATCTATTTTAATAATAAAAATAAGTAGTTCAAAGAATTAAGAATTTCGTAATAATCAAATAAGTGCTTCCGCACACCTCCTCACACCTTTGATTCCAAATCCTCCTTCGCACACCTCCATATTTCATAAAATCCTTCTCACACCTCCACACCTCCATGCACCTTTGGATTTCATAAAAGCATACTCACACCATGGTAGGCATGAGTTCAACATCTAATGAATTATCTTCGAAACTTCAAGCATGATTTACATGAAAGTTTTATAAAATGATTTTTTGAATTTTCAAAGTTATATGTTTCATGGACGTAGTTTATGTTAGAGAAGGTTTTTATATAATTAAGCATTCAGCTACAGAAAGGAAGAAAACATATATCTTCAGAGTAGTCTATCCAGGCAAAGGAATTGCTCAGATTTCATTCCTGGTTGGAAAAACATGCAACTCCGGTTGGAATTCCTCCAACCCATCGACGTGGCTCCATTTGATGTGATTCTCTCACTATCTGAATCTATATCTGCTCAGATCTAGCACAATGTGACTTTCCATCTAGCTCGTTAATGTGCAGTGGGTGGTGGGTGGAGGAAAGGAATTCAAATAAAAAAAAGGAATCCAAAACCATGCATTTCCTCGCATTTCCTCTTCTTCTCATTGCTCCCCCTGAAAAATGAGAGACCACACAACATAACTCTTTATTTGACCTAAAATTCTGGCTTTGCATGTATCAAGATGCTTTCAATGTTAGTAGGGAAGCTTTTGCACATGGTTATGATAGTGATTCTCATGGTTTTCTATTGAATTATGCATTGCATTAGAGGATTTTTTTTCCCAGAAATATTCCATCACAATTGTCTCTTTGCGGAAGGCGCCATCACTACCATCATGTGCTTCCTTGCCTTGGCGCTCAACCGATCCTGATTTCTCTAACAACGTTCCTAGTAAGTTGGAACGTTCAGTTTTCCTACATTCGCTAGTTTACTCTTTTAATGCTAGCTTAGGTTATATAATCTGGCATTTCAAACCATTCAATTGTCTATTTGTATTGATCGTGGGATAAACTCAATGATACGGTATGGATTTTGCCAATAAATAACCACAAAGACATTCGAATTCCCAAATAATATGTAAAACAAAGAAAAAGTGTCCCCTGGTACAGAAACTGGCCTTTACTAAAATTGTTGCATGGGACTTTTGGTTCGCAATTTCAATCCTTTTTCTTCTTGTTCCAGTACCAAACCCCTAGGAACTTTAGCGCAATTTTGTTATATTGTGTGCACTAGTGCTCAAATTGTGTACTTGAACCCATGTTTTTCCAATCTTATTTACATTTACCTTTGGTTGATTTTCTACCACTCGTGGGGGTCGTACTTAGTAATGTGTTTGAGGCTGAGATCAACTTATCATGTCATTATTGTAGTTTTAGATCTTAGTGTCCAAAATTTAATTTTGACATTAAGGAGTCTTCCTAGTGTCTTTTTAGCTAATGAGATGAAATATTAGGGCAGCTTTGGTGGAACAATACCAATGGAGTTAAACATTTTTAAATAAACATATCTCAACTTTGAAATTCTTAAAGAAGATCGTCGATTAAGCCCTTTAGTTACTTCCACTAATTAAGTTAAAAGACATAAACATCTATCAAACTCATCTTGGTTCTTCTATATAGAATTGGCCGACTAAACTTGGCTTAAAAGAATATTATACAAAACAACTATTATCTTAAATAAGGTTTACTTTTGAGAAGTGGTAAGTGACCCTTAAGCTAATACGCTATTACATGAATGGAATCACTGTTAGAAAGAGTCTTGTAAAATTAGATAAAATTAAGTGTAACCATCACAAAAACAAACAAATGAACCAACACAGTAACAACAATCTGGCTACCACTCCCTTCTAGGGCTAAATTCAAAGATTCTACTAAAATTCTTCCTACAACACTAAGGTTGGGGGAAGAGGAAGACATTTCCTCTTGCCCATGATGGCCAATTGTTGTATGTAAGAGATCCCCCAAGAAGAAGAGGATGAATTATTTGGTGTTGTCCATCTACAATGCAACATAGAAGGTTGATATAATCCCAAAGTTCTTATTTCAAATCACCTGCAAATATTTAAGAATTCACTCAAAATGGAAACCATTTTTTACACTGCACAGTGTGTTTTCTAGCAAAGAAGTTCAACGATTTAAGAATTTCTTCTTAACGAACCCATTGTATAAGTTATAAGCACAACTCAATAAAATCCATTCCCAATAATTGGAACTCAATAAAAATCTTATAGCCTAAAACACATGATACATCTAGTGTGAATTATAATGTGGGAGTGCCATAGCAACTCCTCAATAATGCTTAAAAGTAAGAGAAAGAAAGAAAAAATATTGTAGCATGATAAGTGTCCAGCCAAGTAGACTACTAGGTCTAACTATAGTCTATAACAAAAACATATATACATATAGAAGTGGTATAGATGTAGTTATACCATGGTGGAGTTCAAGACTTGAAAGTCGACAATCTCGGTGGTGAAACTATGAGAGAGATAGAGGTAGAGATAATATTTATCTCTCCTGATCATCGTGACTGATAGTTGGGGCATCAAGGAACCATCTCATTTTTAGAGTCATCACAAACCATGAGGGGATTTGGTTGTATCACCCTGGAGGGAGAGGGGCATGTAGGAGCTAGGAAACCTCACTCTCTTACCATCTAAGGTCAAAGGAAAGAAACTCTTGGTAGATCCTTGGCTGCTCAAATGAATTTGGGGAGTATATTGAGGTTAGTGGGAGGGGGTGTGGGAGAAGTATAACAAAGGCAAGAGATAAGAATGTTGATTTAGAAAATATAACAATCCTAATTCAGATAACATAAGGATAAATTCATTCATGAAATCTTCAAGAATTGTTGATAGGCATAGCACCAGCATTATGATGCCTTTATGGCCATGTGATTTTGATACTCTATATTGGGAACAATCTCCTATAATTTCAATCATCTCTTTACCACTCACAAATGATCCAAAAAATTCATTTGTCCAATAAGAGAATTCATAGTTCATAAAAAATATGAATTCTCCATAGTTTGTTTTCTTGTATTGAAAAACTATTTGAATCAAACTTGGAGCACACAACTTATGAAATAGTGATGCCAACCCCAAATTATTAACAACAACAAATATCATTTGCTTCAAGGGCTTCCTGCAAAGTAAAATTTTAAGCAATTTTATGTCATCAATTTTGACACCAATCTGAATGTTTCTAATGCATTTATTTGATGATGTTATTGTAGGTAGGCATAGTAACAGGAAAGAAAATGGCACTAGAATATGATTCCTTGAGACCTGGGTTTCATTTGTAAGTGAATTGTAAGAATGGGTTAGATCCATCCAATGGTCTGAGCTAGAGAGAGCTCCATTTAGTAGGTTATTTAACAGTAGCCATGACAACCACAATATACAGTCACCACCATTATTTTCTATCAATTTTCCCCAATAGGAGACGATCATTCAGCCAACCAAACTTTGATTGTCCCTGGGATCACAAATTGAGAATTAAGGATAGCTTGTAAAATTAAGCGCCCAGGAAGAGGTAAAAGGGCCTTAAATTTTGTATTATTTAATTGTCCAAGTGGAATAGGAAGGTTGATGTTGTTACTCCCAACAAAATCTTGTGTCATTCCAATATTTGTGCTAGTAAGACTCTGCTCATCGTGATAGTAAGCAGAATGCTTTGAGACATAACCCAATAATTGATCCACCTTCACTTGTGTAAAAAAAATATTTTGAAAGAAAAAAATAGTATTTTTATTTGTCCTAGTTTCAAACCATCAACCATGGATGGGATGGAGCTTTGCAAACCAGCCATGGAAAATAGGAACAGTTCTTTGTTTACAAAGTCCTTGTACTTGATAAGCTTTTCAATTTGGTCCACATAAGTTCCCAACCCAAAATGTTAGCCACTTTATGGTCCATCCTCATGCTAATCCATCCAGAAATTTTATCCATGATTCATACTGAGGCATGGTATAGAAAGACAATACTCGCCCATCTTTATGGGTTGCCTTGAAAATAGGAGTATTGAATTCAACAAGAAATGA
>APFE030667852.1:0-37397 GCA_000404065.3 Pinus taeda | reverse complement strand
TACATTAATCATCTCTATCCAAACAATTTAAGAGAATTTAAGAGAATGCAAAGGGGATTAATTAGCCTCACTTGCTTGCATTAGACAATCTTAGTGTGATTAGAAATGTTAAGAGACCAAATTAATCTAATAATGTGGAGACCATAATTAACACAGACATCCATGGTTGACATTAGTCATCTTTATCCAAACAATTTAAGAGAATGAAAAGGAGATTAATACAATTTTTTATTAATAATGAGTAGAACCCTATTGTGAATGTACAACACAATTGTATTCTTAATGCAAGTTCCATATTAATAATGACCTATGTGTTTTTTCTAGACATATAATATCACTTGATTTTGTTATTTTTAATTTATTTTTAGTGCATTCTAACTAAGTTTAACAAATTGATTGTTATTCAACTATGATATTTTACTAATAAATAAATAAAATATTTGATATTCAATTTTAAAATAATGTACACACATAAGACTTAAAATTATCAATCATTTAACTATTTAGGTTTGGCCATTTTCCATTCATATTGTATTTGGAGTATATATTGTCTCAAATAAAAAAATATTGTTCATATGTTATGCCACTAATGTTCATCCCAATTTTTGTTTAAAAGGGATTTCCTAAATGACTTTAAAAGGTTGTTAAATATCGCTGTAATCAATATCCCATGTAATTGTGCAACTCTGGTCTAAGAAGAGTTTTGCCAATCTGTCTAGCCAATGGTGGTTATATTGGTTTTATTATCTCATGCATACTAATCATAAGAAGTATGAAACTTAATGTAGTAAGAAGTATGGCCTTGAGATTTGGTTTTATTATCTCATGCATATTAATATTAAGATGTATGTCACTTAAGGTAGTAAGAGGTATCGCCTTGAGATTATCCACCTTAGGTATGTTATAGTTCCTTGCTTGCATATTAGCAAGTCCAATGATCAGATCCATGTGATAATTTGTATCATCATGCTACATTTCAATGAAGAAATAACCAAAATCTTAGAGTCATTTTTCTTCCAATGGAGAATTTTGAATTGAAATATTTTATTTAATGGAGGAGAAGTTGTGTAATTAGTATAGAATAATAGGGATCATTAATGAGGAAAGTTAGAGAATACCTTTTCAAACTTAATAGGACTCATGTGAAAGCTTGAAGGAAGATTTTGAACACCATGTTGTAGTGTGGCAATCAATTTGTCAATATGTTCATCATCATCATCATCATCATAGAATGTAGAAGAAGGGTTCACATATGTTGCTTTCTGGTTCACATATGTAGCTTTCTCATCTGTGACAATGTTCATCCCTCTTTTTTGGCTCGAAAACTAGAATATGAACTTTATCAACCACCTATGCCAATCTGATTGAATTTGGATTTGAATTCCAATCGGGAATGGTAATGCCATATGTATTAGCTTTTAAAATAGAGGTTGTAAGAATCAGGGACATGTGACTAGGATCATGGGAAGAAAAGTGGAGGGGATTTGGGAAACACTTAGGAGAAGACTAGAATGGTGCACCTTCTCTTGTAGTTGCTCAGAAACATAAGATACAAATATTTTGGGAATCAATATTCCTATGGATTTTATGCTTGCAAGTTTATGTCTTCAAAATAACAAAGAGGCTAATTTAAGGATCGTCTTCACTCATTTCTCATGGTAATGTTGTGTTCAAAACCAAAAAAAATAAAAATTCAAAAAATCAAATTCAAAAAGATTAAAAAAAAAAGGCTAGAAACATCCATATATAATCGAGGAAAAATGAGTATTATTATTTATCCTCGTTTATGTTCATATACTAGTATTATGTTTGTATACTAGTTAATTATTCACTACCCCCGTGAGGACTCACCCAAGGGAACCTCAAATTGGCATTTCCCTTAATCCAAGTACAATCTAATTTTGAATAAAATTGAATAGGCCATTTAAAGAAAATGATTAAATTCAAAATCTGATTTTTTTTAAATGATAGGAAATAGTATTTTTTAATTATTCAAAATTAAGGGAAGAAAAATCAATATAATCAAATATGTTTACTGAAATGACAACATGGATTCCATTAATTCAAATTGAAAATTTTGGCAAATATTGTTTAGTTGGATTCTCTAGATGGGAAAATAGGAAAAGACCTAAAATGTAGAATACTATCCAACAATTAAACATTTTGACTTGGTCAAATTGCATAAAAATAAAATAAATAATTATAAAGATCTAAAGCTAAGATGAAACTAGGTTGGTTATTCACAAAAGTTAACTTTATAAACATGAGGAACATTTTATTATAAAATAGGTTTTTTTTTTTTTTATCAAAAATAATAACTCCAATTTTTTTTAGAAGTTTATTTGTTAGTAGACAATTTATTTTTGAATTAAAGGCGTATTTATTATCCCATTAGAAAGAATGCTTCATTTTGAATCATTTTCTTTCAATTAAAACTCAAATATAAAAATAAAGAATATTGGAATAATAGTTTATTAATATGTGTTAATATATTATTACGAAGAAACTTAAAAGATGAACATAGACATGTAGTACATGCTTTAGTTGTCGAGCATTTGACATAATTTGGGAGTTCATTTGATATAATTTCAAGTGTGACACAAAGAGGGAGCTCCTTGTGATTGTTTAGCCTCACTTGATTGCATTAGACAATCTTAGTGTGATTATAAAAGCTAAGAGACCAAATTAATCTAATAATGTGGAGACCATAATTAACAGAGACATCCATGGTATACATTAATCATCTTTATCCAAACAATTTAATTGAATTTAAGAGAATGCAAAGGGGATTAATTATCCTCACTTGCTTGCATTAGACAATCTTAGTTCGATTATAAAAGTTACGAGACCAAAGTAATCTAATAATGTGGAGACCATAATTAACACAGAGATCCATGGTAGACATTAGCCATCTTTATCTAAACAATTTAAGAGAATTTAAGAGAGTGCAAAGGGGATTAATAATAGTGATTGATATCGTATCCTTTCTAATACATTTTTTTATTAGTAATGAGTAGAACCCTATTGTGAATGTAAAACACAATTGTATTATTAATGCAAGTTCCATATTAATAATGACCGATGTGTTTTTTCTACACATATAATATCACTTGTTTTTGTTTTTTTTTTAATTTATTTTTTGTGCATTCTAACTAAGTTTAACAAATTGATTGTTATTCAACTATGATAATTCATTAATAAATAAATAAAATATTTGATATTCAATTTTAAAATAATTTACATACATAAGACTTAAAATTATCAATCATTTAATTAACAATTTAGATTTGGCCATTTTCCATTCATATTGTATTTGGAATATATATTGTCTCAAATAAAAAAATATTGTTCATATGTTATGCCACTAATTTTCATCCCAATTTTTGTTTAAAAGGGATTTCCCAAATGACTTTAAAAGGTTGTTAAATATAGTTGCAAGCAATGTCCCATGTAATTGTGCAACTCTGGTCTAAGAAGAGTTTTGCCAATCTGTCTAGCCAATGGTAGTTATATTGGTTTTATTATCTCATGCATACTAATCATAAGAAGTATGACACTTAATGTAGTAAGAAGTATGGCCTTGAGATTTGGTTTTATTATCTCATGCATACTAATAATAAGAAGTATGACACTTAAGGTAGTAAGAGGTATGGCCTTGAGATTATCCACCTTAGGTATGTTATAGTTCCTTGCTCGCATATTAGCGAGTCCAATGATCAGATCCATGTGATAATTTGTATCATCATCCTACATTTCAATGAAGAAATAACCAAAATCTTAGACTCATTTTTCTTCCTACAGATAATTTTGAATTGAAATATTTTATTTAAGGGAGGAGAAGTTGTGTAATTAGTATAGAATAATAGGGATCATTAATGAGGAAAGTTAGAGAATACCTTTTCAAACTTAATAGGACTCTTGTGAAAGCTTGAAGATAGATTTTGAACACCATGTTGTAGTGTGGCAAACAATTTGTCAATATGTTCATCATCATCATCATCATACAATGTAGAAGAAGGGTTCACATATGTAGCTTTCTCATTTGTGACAGTGTTCATCCCTCTTTTTTGGCTCAAAAACTAGAATATGAACTTTATCAACCACCTATGCCAATCTGATTGAATTTGGATTTGAATTCCAATCAAGAATGGTAATGCCATATGTATTAGCTTTTAAAATGGAGGTTGTAAGAATGAAGGACATGTGACGAGGATCATGGGAAGAAAAGTGGAGGGGATTTGGGAAACACTTAGGAGAAGACTAGAATGGTGCACCTTCTCTTGTAGTTGCTCAGAAACATAAGATACAAATATTTTGGGAATCAATATTCCTATGGATTTTATGCTTGCAAGTTTATGCCTTCAGCATTTGATTTTATGGCTTATCAATCAACCCGCCATATGATGAAGGGAGACTAATACAATGGTCTAGTAGTTTTCAAATTGGAAAGAGATTGATATCACCTCTAGAGCTCCCAAATCTGCAGTGATCTAGGTTGTCAGATCCAAGAGGAGGAATTAATGGTAAAGTATGCACCTACATAATAGATTTTTATATGTCACGATTCTTCTCCAATTTATACCTTACGGTGTTTCCTTTGCAACATTTGGTGCAATTGCTAGTTATATATTTTTTCTAAGTTATTAAAAATGAAAAGTTAACATTTGGTGCAATTGCTAGTTATATATTTTTTCTAAGTTATTAAAAATGAAAAGTTGTAAATATTCAATCGTAACAATTTTTTAATAAAATTAATTAAAAAACTTTGAACGCTAAACCGTGAATAATATTGAGTTGCACAGCATAGTAACAAGAACATATTTTAATAACACAATGTAAATGACCAGATAAAAATAAAAATAAACCAATAAAAAAAAAATAAACCAATAAAAAAATGTGAATCACTTAATGATTGATATAATACACGCTCTTCATTAACAAATGATAAACCTATTACAAAAAGAAATATTAAAATAGGACTTGAGTGAGAGATCGAAGTGATTCGTGGAATATACGATGATTTATGGAAATGTTAGTAAATGTTCATTAACAAAAGATAAACATATTCCAAGAAAATATATTTAAATAGCATGTGAGTGAGAGATCTTAAGAGTGGATAAAAGGTTTATCTTGCGAGATCTTATGAGTTTTATCTAAATTAAAGGTTTATTTATTGGCATTGCATTAGGCAAACTAAGATTTTTTGTTTGTTGAATATATATTTATAATATATTATATGGTATTATGGTAATGGGTTAGGTTGTAATAAGCTTTCGTATAACAGTTTAAATAAAGTTAAATTTTAATTTATTATGCATCTAGAGGGGTTGGATCTTTTAAGGTGTAAAATTTTTTTTGGAGTGTAGAATTTGAGGAAAGGTTTTCATCTCAAGGGATTTGATCTCTCTCGGTGCATAATAGATTCTGAGTTAGATGAATCTATGTTGGTTTTAGCTCACAGAAACAATGTCATATTTTTAGATTATCATTATTATGTATATCTTTGAGATATACTTCATACTTTGAAATTTACATTAAATGACCATATAATTTTGTTCTTTAATTGAGTCTATGTTTCTTTCCTTGAATGGTTTATGAGTGTGTGTTGGGATGTTTTGAGTGGTTTGTGTGTTTCTTTGTTTGGATGCTTTGAGTGGTTTGTGTGTTTATGTGTTTGGATTTGGATGGTAATGTTTGTGAATGTTACAATTTTTGTTTTATATTTATATATGTGTATGTAATTGTCTATTAGTAATTAGTTGGTGATGAAGAAGGAAGATAATCTTGTCAATAGCTTGTAGAAGGATTGATATTGCATATCAATTTAATTTAATTTTAGGTATCACATCTTCTGACAACTAATTAATTCTTAATAATATCCCTTTAGGTATTACTAAATATATCTTAAAGAGTACTTTTCATTTTAAATTTTTCGAGTTACCTTAATCAGTTGAGATGATAGATATTGTTAATAACTTTAACTATGAAAAATGATGAAAAAAAAAATTGAATGCAAAGTGACAATGTAACAGTGTTGAATGGAGAAAATAATGAATAATAAGAATGTAGTAAATTACAAATAGTCTTCAATGTGATCAATCTAAACTATTTTCTTCTACTATTCTCATTTTCACCCTGGTTAGTTTTGCCATATTTTCATATCAATCATATGAAAAGTGTAGTTGAAATCGTAGACCATTCAAATTTTTAACTTGAGCTATTGTATTAAGTATCTTACCCTTTCTCTCTTGCTCTCGAATATTAATAGGTTCAATTACTATAACACAAAAATAAATGCACATTGTCAATATTTTTTTTGTTCTTACACTAAAATCAAACACATTGTTAATGGAGTCACTTTGAAATTAATGTACCCTCATACATCGAGTTACATCAAACCATAAATCAACATCTACACTAAAATCAATGCATCTAATGCAAGCAATAATTTAGGATTAGAAATCAATATATACATGGAAATCAATTCATCTAGTGCAAGCAATCAAATAATAATGAAAAAACATCCACATTGAAATCAATACATCTAGTGTAAAAAATAAAAAATAATTAGATATCAATATCTACACTAAAATCAATGCATCTAGTGCAAGCAATCAAATAGAATTAGAAAACGTCTATACTAAAATCAATGCATTTAGCGCAAGCAATCAAATAGGATTAGAAATCACATTTACACTTAAATCAATGTGTCTAGTGCAAGCAATCAAATATCATTAGAAATCAACATCTACGTTGAAATCAATGCATCTAGTGAAATCAATCAAATATGATTATAAATCAACAATTATAATAAATTAAATGAATCTAGTGCAAGAAATAAAATAGGATTCTAAATAACGGTCTACACTAAAATCAATGTATCTAGTACAAAAAATCAAATAGAATTAGAAATCATCTACAATGAAATAAATTCATCTAGTGCAAACAATCAATTAGGATTAGAAATCAAAATCTACACTGAAACCAATGAATTTAGTGTAAGTAATCAAATATCATTAAAAATCAACATCTACACTAAAATCAATGCATCTAGTGCAAGCAATCAAATACTATTAAAAATCACCATGTATATTAAAATCAAGGCATCAGGTGTAATAAATCTTATTCCCTCTCCCCCCCTTGAGTTATACCCATATTTCCCTCCAACTCTCCTTCTTTGTCTCTTTATCTCACCCCCAAACATACACACACTCTCTTCATCTCTCCTTTTTCACTCCCCCTCTCTCTCTCCCTATGTCTTTCTTCTCCATTCCATCTCTCCCCTTCCAACACCATCTAATCCCCCCACCCACTCTCCTCCTCTCTCTCCCTCCCACTCTCCCTCTCTCTCTCCTCCTTTGTCTCGTCCTTCCTCTCTATACCTTTCCCTCCCCCCCATCTCTCTCTCTCTCTCTCTCTCTCTAACCATGTCACTTTATCCTTCCACCTCTCCTTTTCTCTCTCCTCCTCTCTCCCCCTCCATCTTTGTGTCTCCCTCTCTCTCCTAGCCTTCTCTCCCTCTCTTGCTCCTCTGCTCCCTCTCTTTATTCCTCCTCTCCCCTCTAATTTAGTTTATGTCCTTTACTGAAATAAATAAAGTAGGATTAGAAATCACCATCTACTCTAAAATCAATGCATCTAGGCAAGAAATATTCTTCTATATCTTCCCCATCCATCTATATGGTGGCAATCTCGAGGAGGGACACATAGTAGCAACCGTTTAACTGTTATCATTTTCAAATTTAAAACAGTGGCAGTGTTTTGGTGTGAGGTTTTAATGCGTTTTATGTTTTTCGGCCTGCCCTTCGTACTGGCATCAGGTTTTAAAACATAGTCTATCACACCTTCCGATGGTATTCAGAATTCATTCTTGCATGGATGTGGTCTGGTTCAGCTCTATGGGTGCTCGATGCTTTCACTTGGTTCTTGTGATGGTTGGTAAGCATTGTGCCTTGCTTGTCCTGTATGGTGGTTTGTTAGTGGTGTGCCTTGCTTGTTCCTTGTGGTGGTTTGTTGGCGCCGTGCCTTTGCTTACTCCCTGTGGTGGTTTACTTTGCTGGTTCTTGGAGGGTTTCAGGTCGATTTCCCACATGCAAGTCGATTTATCTCTGTCACCCGGATCATACTTTGTCTCTGCTCTGTTTTGTGATGATTGTTTTCTTGATGTTGGGTCTGGTGATGATTTAGCTCTGCAAACATAGGTTCTGGCCTTGCTACTTCACTGGATGGCTTAGCAAACTCGTTCTCAGGTAATTTTCTTGTTCTAGTTTCATTTCCTCCTTTCGTTTTTATGTTTCTAACCTTCTAGCTCCTTGGTGAGCAGGCA
Source organism: Pinus taeda (assembly GCA_000404065.3). Classification (NCBI taxonomy): domain Eukaryota; kingdom Viridiplantae; phylum Streptophyta; class Pinopsida; order Pinales; family Pinaceae; genus Pinus; species Pinus taeda. The sequence continues at coordinate 29,071 of APFE030667852.1, read as the reverse complement.
AAACTCTCTCATGGCATTTCTGTTGGGAGAAACCCTCTATTGCGAGTCTCAGTTCTTGTCTTTTGTCACGTAATCAAACCTTCTCCAGGTAAATCCTCGCTCCTTATTGGTTAATCTATTTCACTGTACTGTTGGTCTCGTGGCCCTACTTGACTGCTGCCCTGTTTTGTGGTGGTATGCAAGTCATTCCATGGGAACACTGCTCCACGACCTCGTCCTTGGGAGTTTTCACAGGCTTAGGGAAAACCTGGGTAAGATCTTGTTGTGGCTGTATCTTTCTTTTGCTTGTTCTGTCTATACTTGGGTATAACCCTTGGGGTTTTGCTTCCTCCGTGTATGTATGTGGTTTTAGGGGTTTTCATGCCCTCGATGGTTGAATAGAATTAGTATAGTTTCAAAGTTTTTCATGCCCTCGTTGTTTGACTAGTATTTTCCTGTGAGTTGTAATTTTCGGTTTGCATGGGTTTCAGAACCCTCCATGGTTTTGGGTTGTATAATTTGTACCATGAACTGTTAAATTTGGAAACAAAATGAATGCACAATTATGCTTAAATGTTGGATATAAAAGTACCTGGTTTTTTTGTTGAGGAAGGAAAAAAAAATGTATTGTCTATGTTGGTTTTACTTTTGTCTAGTTCCTAGTTTGAGATGCCTTCTGTCACAAGGTTCTTGTCGATGCCATTCGGCTTCTTAATGAGTTATTTCACTGTCTTGCTTTCAATACAATGTCTGAAATCTTTATGCACAAGGAAATAAAAAAGGTTTTCCTGCTTCCTTAATGACAGGTTCAAGATTCATTGGCTTTTATATAGATTTAAGGCAATTGTAAATTACAAATTCTAAGCCCTCTCTTCTCTCTGGATGGCAGCCCCTCAATTAGGCTTTTTTTTTCTTTTTCAATGCATTACTAGCAGTTTCTTTACAGTTGAGGAACTGTTCCTCAGTTACCTTTCAGTTATCTAACAATTTCTTTAAACATGCTCCTAACTAATCCTATCTTGAATTCCTTGCCTAATTTCTAGAGAACAATCGCTGAATCAACCTTAATTTGAATAAAATAAAATAAAACAGAAACTCAAATTGTTTTTCTTTCTTTCTAGCAAAATAATAAATTAGAAAAAACATTTTGCAGCTATCACCTTTTTCAATCGGATGCTCCTGCATTAGGCTCCCGGGGTAAATTAAACTCATGGATCCTATCCATGAGCTCTTCAATAGAGTACCCGACGCTTTAAATCTGGTCAGCATCTAACCAAGAACTATCTTCAATAGGATGACCCTTCCACTTGACTAGGTACCACAAATATTCTTTCCTTCGAGTCCATCTAGCCACCTGGTTTTCTAGGATCTATTCGATATCTAAAGGCTTTGCTGGGGGCATTTGCTTAATCCATGAGTTGTTCTCATTCTAGGTGTCCCATGTTTGACTTTTCGAACTGTCTTCTTCATTTGCCACAATGTAGGGGTATAGATCTGCCACATTAAAATTGGGTGAAATTCCTATACTCGGGGGTAACTGTAATTCATAAGCATTCGCAGAAAACTTCTGAAGAATCCTCCAAGGCCCCATTTTCCTCCATTTTAACTTATTGTATTCGCTTTTAGGAAACCACTCCTTACATAGGTCTGCTAATACCAGGTCTCCTACGTTGAATTGTACCTCCTACCTTTTCAAATCTTCTTTCTGTTTGTATCTTTAGCTGATGTCTTCTAATTTTAATTTCATGTGTTCATGAAGATCCCTGATTGCCTTTGTGAAATATTCACCATCAACACTCCTACGCTCCAACTGACCCAAATCCCGCAACTCATGGACTCCACCTGGGTGCATTCCGTATAGGATATAGAAAGGACTACTGCCCGTGCTTCTATTGGGTGAATCGTTATAAGCAAATTCTGCTTGTACAAGCACACAATCCCGTTGTCGAGAATTTTCTCCAACCAAACTCCTTAATAGATCTCCCAAACTTTGGTTCATCACTTCGGTTTGGTCGTATGTTTGTAGATGATAAGCTGAGCTGAAGTTCAATTTGGTGTCTAATGTTTTCCATAAGGTCTGCCAAAAATGTCTTTTAAACGTAACGTCTCAGTTTGAAATAATAGACTTTGGCAAGCCATGTAATATGACTATCTCTATGAAGAACAAATGTGCTACATGTGTGGCATCACCGGCTTTCCTGCATGGAATGAAATGTGCCATTTTGGTGAAATGATCCACCACCACCATGATGGAATCGAATCCCCGTTGTGTCTTTAGCAAACCTAAGACAAAGTCTAAACTGACTGAGTCACATGGTCTGTTCAGAATAGGTAAGGGCATATACAACCCTATGTTCTAGCTGTGTCCCTTTGTAAGGTGACACACTTTGCATCTAGTCACAAACCTCTGTACATATCTACACATCTTCGGCCAATAGTAAAAGTGGCTCAACTGGTCCAAGGTCTTGTCTATGCCAAAATGCTCGACTAAACCTCCATTATGCTTTTCCTGGATTAAGTTCTCTCTCATAGAACATTCCAGAATACACCACTTCCCTCCTTTGAACAACAACCCTTCCTGCATATTATAGTCCAATCATGAACTATTATCTCTCAACAATGGATTTTGGCAAGCTTCATAGGCTTCCTTAAAATCAACATCTATTTCATACAAGTCTTTAAGACGTTCAAATCCTAATACTTGTATTGTACTTTCCTGTAGGATCAAATTCCTCCTGCTTAATGCATTTGTCACTTTGTTGCCTTGATTACTGATGTGTTTCAACACAAATGTAAAACTATGCAAGTACTCCACCCACTTCGCATCTTTGTGGTTCAACCTATGCTACTGCATAATATATTGTAACGCAGAATTGTCTGAAAATAAGACAAATTCATTGGCCAGTAGATAATGTCTCGAATGCTTTAGCGCTTGAACCACTGCATAAAATTCCTTATCATAAGATGTGTACTTCCGCCTACTTTAATTTAGTTTCTCACTGAAGTATTCTACTGGTTTGTCTTCTTGGCTAAGTACTACACCAATGGCTATTCCACTAGCATCACAACAAACTTGAAAATGTTTTTTAAAATCCGGTAATCTCAAAATTGGTTTTTTAGTAATCTTTCTTTTGAGTAGCTAAAAACTCTTCTCTTCCATTTCTGTCCAATGAAAAGGTTGATTTGCCTTCTTAATGGTTTCCACCATGGGTGCACAAATTCCACTGAAATTTTTAATAAACTTCCGATAAAAACTCTCCAATCCATGAAAACTCCGCACCTCAAACAAACTTTTGGGAGACGACCAACTAACTATGGTTGCAACCTTTTCTGGATCCATTTTTAGTTCATTCTCGGAAATCACAAATCACAAATAAATTAACTCTTTCTTGAAAAAAGAACATTTCTTCAAATTTATCAGTAACCTATTTTGCTGCAATTTTTCCAATACATATCTCACATGTCGAAAACGCTCTTCCTTCGTCTTGTTGAATATAAGTATATCATCTAGATATACAAGCACAAATTTACCAATGAATTCCTTCAGCATCTCGTTCATCAAACACATGAACGTGCCGGGGGAATTGCTCAATCCAAATGGCATAACCAACCATTCATAGAAACCTTCATTAGTCTTGAAAGTTGTCTTCCACTCGTCACCTTCTCGAAACCTGATTTGGTGGTAGCCGCTTTTTAGGTCTATCTTTGAAAAGTATGCTGCTCCACTCAAACAATCCATCATATCATCCATCCGAGGTAAAGGAAACCTATACCTGATAGTGATCTTGTTAATTTCCTGGGAATCAGTGCACATTTGCCACTCACCTCCTTTCATGGGAGCTAAAATAGTCGGAACTGCACAAGGGCTTAAACTTTCCCGAATCAGTCCTTTATCCAACAACTCCTACACTTGCTTCCTGATTTCTTCATTGTCCATTGGACTCATTCAGTAAGTAAATTTTTTTAGCAAACTGGCTCCTGGAATAAAATCAATATGGTGACTAATGCTCTGCTTTGGTGGTAATTTGTCCGATATATTGTCTACCACAATATCACTAAATTTCTACAGCATGTCCTATATCTCTTTAGGTAAGTCAGTGACTTCAATATGGATAAATACTGGTTTTGGCCTTCGCAAAACTACATATTTTACCTCATCATTCTCCATCTTTCGCAAAAACGTTTTTCCACCTAACAGTAATGCTTTTGTCCCACTGGTTTATGCAACATTCTCTTCCTTCATGGGCACTAGCGTATGCTTTATCCCATCTTTAACAAACTTGAATAATTTGTTTCCCCGTCATGGATGACCTTCGTATCATACTGCCATGGTCTGCCCAGCAGAATATGGCACACATCCATAGGCATGATATAGCAAGTCACCTTGTCCTTGTACTTGCCAATATGAAACTCTACTTCGCATTGCTCATCAACCAGTAGTTGGTGACCTTTCTACAACCAAGACACCCTATATGGAGTTGCGTGCTTCAACTTCTTCAAACCCAATTTCCCCACCATTTCAGTAGCTACCAGATTATCAGTACTTCCACTATCTATGATTAATTTGCAGCATTTCCCATGTGACTTGCACACAATTTGGAACAATGCCTTCCTCTGTGTTTGATTAACTACTTCCTTAGTTGGTTTCAATAATACCTTGTTCAACACCAAGGCTTCCCTGCCTTCAGGCATATTTTCCACCTCCTGTGGTGCTGACTCCGCTTCATCAGGCTAAGCGAAATATGCTCCCTGCTACCTAGTTTGCTCATTTTCAGGACATTCAAAGGACCTGTGTCCCCACTTGTGACACTTGTAACACTGATAGGCATTTCCTTTGCCTCTGCCATTACCTCTTCCTTACTGGTATGACCTTCCTCATCTGGTGTTACCTTCCCTTTCACTCTGTCCCGAAGTCTCTGAACTACTACCCTCTTCATTGTTGTTGGCAGTCCTACCTCTGCCAAAGGTCTGTCCCTGACCTCTGCCAGAACTATGTCCTCTTCTAGCATTCTATTTCCTAGCAATCTTTTAAACCGCCTTCAAAGCACTCTGATAGGATTCCTCTATTGTCTTATGGGAAAGAATGCTGATTTCGTCTAGGATCTCCATCTGTAGACCATTTACAAACCTCGCTATTTTCTCAGCGATATCTTCAACATAACTAGCTCTCAGAATTACTTTATAAAATTCTTTAGTATATTCCTTTATGGTCATCATTCTTTGCCTTGGGTTCTATACTTATCTATAAAGGGAAATTTGATAATCTTTAGGCATAAATTTGCTCTTCGTTCTAGCAATCATCTTGTCCCATTTTTTAATCAATGGTTTGTTCAATCTCCTCATTTTTGCCTCTACACTGTCCCACCATAGTGTTGCATGTCCCTTCAACTTGGTGACAACAAACCTGATCCTCTTGTCTTCGCTGATTTCTTCATTTTCAAAATATTTATCTAGTTCACGTATCTAGCATAAGAATGCCTTTTTTGGACAAACTGCCATCATAATTAGAGAGCTTCGGTCTTGACTTGCTGCTAGCCAACAAAATTGACCTTAATTGTTTAATCGCTAGTCCTTCTTCATCTGACCCATCCGTCGTGGCTGTGTTTTCCTCCTCACTATCATCCCCACCTTCCCGATCTCTATGCCTTCCTACTTCCACCACCGCCAAACATGAAGTTAAAGTCCTAATTTCTTCTCGTAACCCTTCATCTGCTACTCTTCTGATGGCTCTTCCTCGAACCCTTCTTCCTACCTCCATCTTTACTGAAATAAAGCAACAAAATTCTCTGATACCAAAAATTGGTGGTGATCCCAAGGAGGGACATGTAGCAGAAACCATTTAACTCTTATCGTTTTCGAATTTAAAATAGTGGCATGGTTTTAGTGTGAGGTTTTAATGCATTTTATGTTTTTCGGCTTGCCCTTTGTACTGGCCTCGGGTTTGCAAACATTGTCTATCCCACATGCCAAGGGTATTCATAATTCATTCTTGCATTGCTGTGGTCTGGTTCGGCTTTATGGGTGCTTGGGGATTTCACCTGGTTCTTGTGATGGTTGGTAAGTGGTGTGCCTTGCTTGTCCCATATGGTGGTTTGTCAGTGTTGTGCCTTGCTTGTTCCCTGTGGTGGTTTGTTGGCATCGTGCCTTTGCTTACTCCCTGTGGTGGTTTACTTCACTGGTTCTTGGAGGGTTTCAGGTCGATTTCCCACCTACAAATCGACTTATCTCTATGACTCAGCTCATACTTTGTCTCTGCTCTATTTTGTGATGGTTTTTTCTTGATGATGTTTTCTTGATGTTGGGTCTGGTGATGATTTGGCTCTACAAACACAGGTTCTTGCCTTGCTACTGCACTGGACGGCTCAACAAACTCATTCTTAGTGAATTTTCTTGTTCCAGTTTCATTTCCTCCTTTCATTTTTAAGTTTCTAATTTTCTGCCTCCTTGGTGAGCAAGAAAAGCTCTCTCATGGCATTTCTGTTGGGAGAAACCCTCTGTTGTGAGTCTTGGCTCTTGTCCAGCATCACGGAACCAGACTTTCTCCACGTAAATACTCACTCCTTTTTGGCTAATCTATTTCACTGTATTGTTGGTCTTGTGGCCCTACTTGACTGCTACCCTGTTTTGTGGTCATGTGTAGGTCATTCCAGGGGAACACTGCTCCATGACCTCATCCTTGGGAGTTTTCACAAGCTTAGGGAAAACCTGGGTAGGGTCTGTCTGTGGCTGTATCTTTCTTTTTCTTCCTCTGTCTGTAGTTGGGTATAACCCTTAGGGTTTCACTTCCTTCGCGTATGTATGTGGTTTCAAGGGTTTTCATGCCCTTGCTATTTGACTAGTATTAGTATAGTTTCAACGGTTTTCATGCCCTCATTGTTTGACTAGTATTTGCATGTGAGTTGTAATTTTTGGTTTGCATGGGTTTTAGAACCCTCCACGGTTTTTGGCTTGTATAATTTGTACCATGAACCGTTAAATTTGGAAATGAAATGAATGCATGGTTATGCTTAAATACTGAATATAAAAGTACCTGGTTTTTTTGTTGAGGAAGGAGATAAAAAAATTATTGTCTATACTGGTTTTGCCTTTGTCTGGTTCCTAGTCTGATATGCCTTCTGTCACAAGTTTCTTATCGATGCTATTCGACTTCTTAATGAGTTATTTCACTATCTTTCCTTCAATACAATGTCTGAAATATTTATACACAAGGAAATAAAAAAATATGTGATGCTTCCTTAATGACATGTTCTAGATTCATTTGCTTTTATATAGATTCAAGACAATTGTAAATTACAAGTTCTGAGCTCTCCCTTCTCTCTGGATGGCAGCCCCTCAATCAGGCTCTGGTTTCTCTTTTTCAAAGCATTACTAGCAGTTTATTTACAGTTGAGGAATTGTTCCTTAGTTACCTTTCAGTTACCTAACAATTTCTTTAAACATGCTCCTAACTAATCCTATCTTGACTTCCTTGCCTAATTTTTAAAGAACAATGGCTGAGTCAGCCTTAATTTAAGTAAAACAAAATAAAACAGAAACTTAAAATGTTTTTCTTTCTTTCCAGCAAAAATAATAAAATAAAATAAAAAACACTTCCCAGTTGTCACCTTTTTCAGTTGGATTCTCCTCCACCACTATATCTATACCTCCCTCCATCTATCCTTCTTTGTATCTCTATCTCAACCCCCACAAATAAACATGTTCTCTCTCTCTCCATATTTATCCATCTCTCCCTCTCTCTATCTCTCTCTTCTTCCCTCTCTTCACCTTCAATCTATATCTCTATTCCACTTTGTCTCTCTTGTATTTCTATATCACCCCGAAAACATACACATTATTTCTCCATATCTATCTATCTCTCCCTCCCTCTTCCTCTCACTCACTATATCTCTTCTGCTTCTCCCCCTCTCTCCATGTTCGTTATCACTCCCTCTCACTCTCTCCATCTTTCTCTCTATGTTTTTGTATTCTTACCTTCATCTCTATCTCCCTTCCACTCTCCTTATCTCTCTCACGTCCTCACTCTCTTCCTTCCTATCTCTCCCATTCTCTCCCACCTCGCTCTATCTCTCCCCCTAAAATCTCTCGCTGTCTCCATTTTTCTATCTGTATGTCTTTCTTCTTCCCTCCCTTTCTATCCTTCCAAATCCATCTCTCTATCCCTCTCTCTCTTCTCCTTTCCCCTTCTCCCTCTATCTCTCCACCTCTATCAGACGTTAATATATATCGTTGTAATATTAAAAAAAAAAACATATTATATTAATTTAATATTGTATAATATAAAGTCATTAAGTTGATAAATTTAATATTAATATTAAATTTAATAATATGAATATGAATATACATATGTCAATATTAATATTAGATTTAAGATGGTTTTACATAGGCATGATTACCAAAATTTATAATAATAAAACTACAACAATAATATTTTTGGAGTGGCAATATTTGTGTGTATAGAGATTTTCATATATCATGCTTTTCCTTTTAAAGATTAATTTTACAAATAACTAATTAAAATAACTATTAAAATATTTTACAACAAGATTTGAGAAATGGTAGTGGTTTTAGTAAGCTATAAAGATGTTTAAAATTTTACTTAATTTGGAATTTTAATGTCATAATTTTTTTTTGTTGAAGGTAAATTTATGATCCATTCAAATTCAAGGTATATGATAAAATAACTATTAAATACATGAGATAATTTTATTGTAATATTTTTATCTAAATGCGTATTGTAGTTTTTTAATCTATATGGTTATTTTCATTTTTGTTTCCTACATTAATTTGTGCTATTTTCATTATTATTATTTATTGGAGAGATGAACATAAACATTATTTAGATTTCTAATTTTTTATTATTATGTTGCGGAGATTAGCTAAAATTTAACTTTGAGCACAAACATACTTACAGGTCGGGGTCTGGGCTATAGGATACACCTCTTGGTACAAAAATAGTCATAGTAAATTTTTTATTAAAATTATTTTTTTGATAATTTATATTCTCATGATATATATAAAGTGATTTTATTTTAGAAAACGAACCAGAAAATAGAAGACACATAAAGAAAAACTCAAAAACATCGTATTTTAAACTCTCCAAGATTTTGAAATTCATCATAAAAGTTATATAAAAAAGAAATAATAGAAAAACACATAACCCATGAAACATAAGGACATAATGTAAGACATAATAGAAAAACCCATGAAACATAAGGGCATAATGTCTTCAGGAAATAGCATATATAAGGTATCATGCACTAAGTCATATTAACAAATATCACATCATTAAATAATGAATCACCATTATCATTAAAAGTTTCTCTTCGCTCGTATTTTTTTTACTAAATTTTATTTTAAAGTAAAAATAAGGTGGAAATAACTATTTCGTTTATGGAGATCGGTCGATCGTTATTTTTGGACGGTGGAGCTCTTCAACTCAAACCCTAATGGCGGCAAGGAGGTGAAAACCTAGGGGAAACGCGAAGGAAGGGAGGAAGACCATCAACAACTCAGTCCAGTAGAAATTGATAGTGGCCAAAGCAACAAAGGCATGACAGAAGATGTCAGGAGGGGAGAGATCCCCTCCTACCAGGATATGGTGGCTGGAGATGGACAGAGTAGCCAAGAGACATAGGAACAGAAGAACACAGGCCCGGTGCTAGGAACTACCTGGCAAACAGGCCGCAGAGGAAAGTGCCTGCCATGTATAGCGAAGAAACCCAGATATGTGATCCCAATGAACAAACTGGAAAAGTATGGAAGCTACATGAAGGATCACACCCTTATCTGCAAGTTCGTAGGAGTCTGGCCATCGGAAAGAGACCTCACTAAGTGGATTCAACAAAAGTGGCAGCCCCAAGGCCACATCGAGCTCAAGCTTGGAGTGAAAGGCTTCTTTACGGTAATCTTCCTTAACCTGCAGGATAGAGATAAGGCATTTGAAAATGGCCCGTATTTCTATTATAATGCTGGTCTGTTCATGCGTTTCTGGGAATAATGCTACAACCCTGACAAAGAAACCTTTCTGGTTGCGCCTGTCTGGGTCCACTTATTCGGGCTCCCCATAGACTTCTGGGACCTGGACATCTTGGAAGGGATAGGTAACTCAATAGGAAGCTTCATGAAAATAGCAGAAACTACAAAGAAAGGTAGATACACCTCGTACTCTAGGATCTGTGTCTACATGAACCTAGCAAATCCCATCCCCGACACAATAGAGCTTGAATATCATGAAGAAGTTTGGCAGCAGAACATAGATTATGAACACATCCCGTTTAGGTGTCGCAGGTGCCATACCCACGGCCACCTGGCAAAGGAATGTCTGATAACCAAGGAGGAAGAAGAAAGTAGAGGGCCCTTGAAAAAAAAGAAAGAGCTAGACCAGGAGGAATTCCAAGAGGTGAGAAGCAAAAGGAAAGCCAACAAGGAAACCCCCAAGAAAGATAGGAAAGGAAAACAACCCGTCACAGTGAATCCAAATAGCTTTGCAATACTGCAGGTAGAGGAAGATGAGGAAGATCAACCCATGGAAAATCAGGAGGATAAAGGCTCGGACTGTAGCGAGAGCTGTGAAAGAAACCTAGCTAAAAGGAAAGCCCCGAGAGAGCCACCAAAAAAAGATAAGGAACTAGACGAACAAACTGAACAGATGGAGACAGACCAGGAGACTAGTAGGGAGGACCTAAGCCAGGAAGAGGAAGTATTAAGAAAACTGTTGAATGAATGGAAGAAACTAGATGACAGGTTTATTCCGGAAGAACAAAAGAGGTTGTACGCTGAAACCTTCCAACAATATAAAACCAAACTAGAAAAAGGCAAATCCTCACCAGAAGAATACCAAGAGACTCAAAAGGAAAGCAGACCAAATCAAAATGGACAAAGTAAAGGGGGGGCGGGGGGAAATAGGAAGAAAAAATATTAAGGACTCCATCCAAATCATGGGAGAAATGTTAGTCAATACAGGGAGAGTGGTCCCGCTATTAGCGGTGTTTCAAAACCTATCCCAAGTTAACCAATGATTTTGACATCGTGTAATATTAGAGGCTTAAATAGCAAAGGAAAGAAGAGACATCTGGCAGAAAGACTCAAAAAATACAAACCACAGATTATGCTACTCCAAGAAACTAAAATCCCAGGCTAGAAAATGGAGAAAATTCTCAATAAAATAAAACTGAGATACGAACAAGTAACTATAGATGCCAAAGGGAGTGCAGGAGAGATAGCAATTCTCTGGAACCCAATAGAAGTCCTCACCAACTAGTGTATAGGAATGCCAAGAATCCTCACAGGGAGATTCAGACAAATAGGAAAAAGCGAATGGGTGGTAATCTCGGCTGTCTATGGATCCCACACCCGTGTAGACAAAGGCATGTTTCTCAATCAGCTGACTAAGCTTCGAAGTGTGTACCAGGAGCAGAGATGGATCCTGGTAGGCGACTTCAACTTAATCACTTCTCGAGAAGAGAAAAGAGGTGGAATAAGCAGAGAAGACCCAGAAATGGAAAGATTCAAGGAAGTGAAGACAAAATTAAGGGTGGTTGATATCCCAACCATAAACGGGAAATTCACCTGGAATAACAAAAGAGGCGGGTCGAAACAGATCGCTTCAAGACTATACAGATTCCTCATCTCTGAGCACATAATCGGGCTGGAAATCTTCTATGAAGCCTCTGTCCTACCCTCAATAGGGTTGGACCACTGGCCAATAAAGCTTGAAATAGCCTTAAATGATCAGAACAAAAAGAGAGCCTTCCAGTTCGAGTCCTTTTGGATTCATGCCCCTGACTTCCTAGACAAAGTAAGAGGCTGGTGGCAGGACAACAAAAGTGGAAAGGAAGGCCGCAGTAAAATGCTCTCATTTCAGCTAAGACTCAAAGAAATCAAGAACAAAATCAAGAAGTGGAATAGGGAATAATTTGGCAACATCCAATAGGAGCAAGGCAAACTCCAGTCTAGATTGGAATGAATCCAGCAGCAAATCATCTCGGACAGACGAAGTCAAGATCTGGCTGAGGAGGAAGGTAGAGTAATCACTCAATTGGAGGAAAGGCGAAAACAGGAGGAAATCCTATGGAAGAAGAAATCCCAGATCCAATTGCTAAAAGAGGGATACAAAAACTCCAAATTCTTCCATAAAGTTATGCTAAACCATCGCCAACACAAGAAAATCTTCTCCTTGAAAGACAAGGAGGGAAACAGAGTGACCCAGCATGATGAAATAGAACAACTCTTCGTGGAGCACTTCAAAAGCATTCTCTCCGAACCAAATGTCAACCGATCTGAGGACATAGACAAAATTTGCCACCATATTCCTAAGAAAGTCTCCAGAGATCAAAACCTGGCCCTTCTCAGGGTAATCACCAAGGAGGAACTTGAAGAGATAATCAACAAAATGTCAAAAAATAAGGCCCCGGGCCCCGACGGCTTCACCATTGAATTTTATCAGGCGACTTGGAGATTCATGGGGAATGATCTGTTAGATATTGTGGAGGAATCCAGGTGCTCCGAGCGCATGCACCAAGGCTTGAACGCCATTTTCCTGGCTCTAATCTCAAATAATGGCTGCTCGAATGAACCACAAGGTTTCAAGCCCATTTCCCTATGTAATGTTGTCTACAAAATCCTTGCAACTATCATGGTAAACAGGCTCAAGCCGATCCTGCCATACCTCATTTCCCCAGAGCAAACTGGCTTTGTCAAAGGACGACAAATCACCGATGGCATCATTGTGGCCTAGGAAGTGATCCACTCTGTGAAAAGCTCCCGTGCCCTAGGCATGCTTATCAAACTGGATCTGGCTAAGGCGTTCGACCGGCTTAGCTGGAAATACCTGGCAGGCATCCTTAAAGCCTATGGATTTGACCAAAGATGGATAAATTGGATCATGTCTATGGTTGGCACTCCAGTCATGTCAATTCTATTAAACGACACCCCCTTTCAAGCCTTCACTCCCTCCCGTGGGCTAAGGCAGGGAGACCCCCTGTCTCCCTTCCTATTCATCCTACCTGTAGAAGGCCTAGGCAGATTGGTAAAGGCTCAAGTTCCAAGGAGCAGATAAAAGGCCTCTAAATCTACGGGGATGACATCTCGGTCTCGCACCAGCAATTCGTAGACAATGTGATGCTATATGGACAAGCTAGTCTGAAGGAGGCCCAAAGAATTATCAAATCCTTATCCCAATTCAGCAAAGCTCTGGAATGGAGATCAACAAGGGTAAATCGGAAGTGTTTTTCTTCAACACCTCGCTGGCTACCCAAAGATTCCTGGCACACACGCTAGGCTTCAACAGGGGAACCTTCCCATTAAAATACCTGGGTATTATGCTGCATGAGCATCAATTCCAGTTGACCAACTGGAATCTACTAATAAAAAAAATCTGTAATAAAATGGAGAGCTGGACCCATCGCTCGTTGAATGCCCCAAGTTGGGTAATCCTCTTGAAAGCATTTTTGCAGGCCATCCCTAACTACTAGCTCTCGTGCCAAGCTATCCCTAAGACTACAAGCCAAACGCTAGTTTCTCTGTTCAAAAACTTCCTCTAGCAAGGGATCAGCAAATAAAAAAAGTGGGCCCTAATCTCATGGGAGTGGATTAGCCAGCTTTCCAAAGATGGTCATTTAGGGCTTCGCAAACGCTTCATCCTCAACCAATTCATCGGTGTGAAGCTCTGTTGGAGGTGGCTTTAGGGTGGCCCTGACCTGTGGAAGGTGCTATGGGAAAGAAAATACGACGCGGCAGGGGAAACCGAAGAAAGACTGAGAAGCACGACAGAGACCAGAGGCTCTGCAATTTGGAACCTGGTGAGAGGCAGCAAAGACTTGATAAGGGATCACAGTTTTTGGGAAATTCGAGTAGGGGACAAAGCCAGATTCTGGGAGGAATCTTGGCAGCAACGCGATCGCCTCATACAAGAAGACAACCTCCACGCCATCCTTGCCTTCTCATCCCAGACTGGGGCATCAACCGTTGGCAATTTATGGATGCCAAATGAGGAAGGATACTGGCGCAATTGGAAACAAAAAGAGGAATGGGAAGGAGCACCAGAAATAGATAGATGGCAAGAATACTACACAAAGATGGCATCTCATAAAATAGCCAGGAAAACATGGTCTGAAATTCTCAGGTGGGGTAAACGCATTCAAGGAAATTTCACAATAGCAGAAGCCTACTACCACAAAATCAATCAAAATCATCAACTGGAAACAAATCAATGGAAAAAACTTTGAAAAACCAAGCACTGGCCTAAAGTATCTTTTTTCATTTGGACCATACTCCACGACAGAGCGCTTACCTGGGACCAGATTCTGAGGAAGGGAAGCTAAGGCCCATCCCATTGTGCCCTCTACATCTCCCAAGAGGAAACCATGGAACATTTGATGAACCGCTGCTCCGTCAACATCTCCTTATGGGAAAGCCACCACAAATTGTTTGAGCGCCATCACAGAAACCATCAAAACATTGTAAGTACCATAGTCAATTGGCGAGGAAATCCTTACCAGAATCCAGTGGTCAATCGCGCTTGGCTCCTTTCCACCGGGTTCCTGCTCTGGAATATCTGGAAAGCATGGAATGGGGAAATTTTCAAGGCAAAAACCTGAACCCCTGCAGCAATCTGGGAACAAACCATTAGAAACATTCGGGAAACAATCCTAAAGGAAAGCTGGAAGGACGAAGACTGGCAAGCATCGAAAATGGAGGAGGCAATCCTAAAAAGACTAGAGGTCAGCCAGAGTATGGTAAATGTGGGTGTTTCACGAAAAGAACAGACCAAAGAAGTGGCTGAAAGCAACCAGTACTGACACCCCCCACAGGGATTCATAAAGCTAAATTTCGACGACGTTGCAAAACACAACCTAGGAGAAGCTGGCATTGGGGGAGTCTTTAGAGATGCCGGGGAAACACTCTAAAAACCTTCATGATGGACTGCGGGGAAGCCTCAATTAATGAAGCCGAGCGGCACGCCCTGAAACGGGGCCTGGAAATTGCTCTACGAGTCAATTTCAAGCATCTCCAAATCGAGGGTGACTCGAAGTTGGTGATTGACATGGTTAGGAAGCTCCAACAGCAACAACCAGTGGAAAAAATCAGCAAAAGCTGGAGAACAGCTTGGCTCGTCGGCGAAATTGGGAAACTCCTACCCAGAATATACTACCTCCTTCCGACTCATACCAGACATGCAGGTAACAAGCCAGCGGATTGGCTTGCGTATTGGGGCTGCCGGAATCGGGGCAAGGAAATCGATAGCGAAGGTCTGCCTCATCTACACCGAGAGGAGAAAGCTCGACTACAACAATTTCTTGATGTCGATAAAGGTGGTAAAGGCACGATAGAGATGAACGGTCAGGATCAGGCGGTACGTAGCGGAGGCAGAGAAAATCTGCAACAACTAGGAACGGACAACACATCTGTGGGAACAGGCAAAAGAGGAAGGCATGAACAAATCAGGCAGGTGACAGGGCAAGGCAGGTCTGATTGAAGGGACGGAGAAGACATGTGAACTGAGATAGCATTAAGGAAGGATATGGAGCCAGCTTCAGAATTCGGGTTAATGGACAGAGGAAGGATGACAGGTGGGAGCAAGAGTACAGGAAGGCTACGACAAGAGCAACTGGGAGGATATTGGAATAATGACGCATAAAGTGGGTAGGTCAAGTCATGGCACTTACCGAGATAAGGAGGCCGGAATGCCTGACGGAAAAATAAACGGCCAAGAGGAGGCCAGAAAATTAAACGGCCAAGTGGAGGCCTGGTTGACAAGACAACGAGTTAATAAGGCCAAGGAAATAGATGGAAGGCTCATTCAGTCTGGCAAGAATGATGAAAAAGAGTGGAAAGGCGCCTGCTTGACTCTGCAACCAGCCCTCCTCCTCAGCTCCGGAAAGAAAAGGTGGTATGTTTCCTATCGTTTTCGTCCTTCAGACATTATGCTTGCTCGTTTCTCCATTCTCTTTGCCTGGCCAGAAATGCTCTGCCCTTGCGCGCAGAATCCCAGTTGCAGAGATGAAAATGGCTCTCCGGGAATTCTTTTGTTTCTCCTATCCTCTTCCCGAGATGGGAAATATTTGCTTCATGCTAGTTCTGTGCCCTGTTCTGAGAGTCAGGCTGCGTGGGGGGCTTTATCGGGTCTTGCCGTGCTCCAGGAGGGTCCTCGCACCCCTGGTCTTATCTGCTCCCTAGTCTTCTTCCGTGGTCTCTACCACGATTGCTATTATTTTCTGCTGGCTAAGCCCGATAGGTTTCGCTACTTTGCCGGGTGGGGGTTTCTCTGGGCTTCGCTGAGAAGGTGGTGGATCTTTAGCCGCCGCGGCCAGAATGGTGTTGCTATAAGGACCCAGGCGTTCATCCATGCTGAGCATGCCACTTCAAATGAAAAGGCCTCGATTGTACTCAATCTCTCTCGCACTGACTTGTGGTTTTCTGCTGTGACAGGTAGAAAAGCTTCCTCAATTCCCAAGCCTCAGGTCCGTGGTAAGATGGCTCCAAGGAAGACCAATTTTGCTAAGAAAAGGGAAGATAGCACCAATAGCCATTCGAACAAAAGGGGCAGGAAGCCAGACTCTGAAAATCTCTTTCACCTGATAGATGGATACATGACTGGCATTTCTCCTGAGGTCCGTTCTCTAATCCATGGATGGGAGCGCGAGCTGCGGGAAATCAGTGCGAACCAAGAGATCCCCCGCGAGGACTAGGAAGTGATCACAGACCCAGGAACCACAAGAGGTAGGAACACGCTGTTTAATAAAACGCTCCAATTCTACTGGATCAAGAAACACATGGTAGGCTAGGCTGTGGAGGTTAACCAGGCTGTTCGAGAAGAGGAGGATGAAGAGCGCAAACAGGCAGAGGAGCTCCTTAAATGCCAACTGACGCAAGAATTGGCCAACATAAAGAACATTCTCTTGAAAGAGATTGTGGTTGTCCAAGTCTAGGTAGCTAGGAACCATCTGTTGCTAAAGGACATGGAACAATTGGTACTGGAACTCAAATGGGCCGTAGAGAAAAAGATCCTGAAGCCGGGCGCTAGCGCCCCTAAGCCCGCCCCGGTTAACTTGTCGGATGAAGATTACCTGCATTGTGTCTTCGTTTGTTTATTTTGTTGATGAATCCGAACTGTATCTAGGTGTCGAGTTATGGTAATGTCGTTAGCCTAGATTTTAATAGGCGAAACAATGGTTATGACAGGAAGAAGGGACATAACATTTTTAAATTTTGGTAACATTTCAAGGCCGAAAGGTGGCGGTCTAGTTTCCTTCGGGCAGACCTACCACCTGAACTCTAGTATCCTGTAATTTTGCTGTTATCTGGAATGAAGAATGCCTAACTTTACAAAAAAAAAAAAAGTTGCTCTTCGCTCCATATAGGTTCTAGAGTGTTTTAATATAATTATATTCGGTCTATTATTGGTTAGATCAAGTGTTTTATTGATCTTTAAAATTGTCAATGAAAAGGTTAGAAATTTGAAAATATTCTATACAAGAAGAGAGTAATTGTAGATACTTTCCATGCTCTTGCTAATAAAATGACTTTCTTAGTTATGAGGTCAATCCTTGGACTTCTATCTATAGTAGGATAAATATGATATGGATGGAGAAGTGTGCAATATATATTTATGCATCTTTCAAGGAAATCCTTTAAAGAGTTGAACAACTAGAGTGGATGACCAATACTTGTGGATCCATTGCCTCGAGTTCTTGACAACATGACAATTTAGTAGGCTACCTTATATCTATATGAATAAGGGGATTTTTAACTTAAATATGGGGAATAAAAATATATATCTCTTCTCAATCCTAAGGAGTGCCTCCAAACATCAGGAAATTGGAACACATGACCCTATACAATTCAATATTTTTTTGATTGAAAAATAATTCACAAGGAAAAGTTACATGTATTAAAAATTTCAAACACCATAAAATGTTATTAATAAAGAATTTTCCTCATGGGGTGTCTCACTTGGAAAACCCATGTTGTTTAATGTTATGTGAGTGATGAGTGTTGGGTGTGGTTTTTTACCTATTTTATGCACATTCTTTCCCTAGTTTTGGCCTTTCTATCCTCGAGGCATATGACTTTACATGATGCATTTCCTTGTTTTCTCACCTTTTTAACCTATTCTACTGTCATGTTACTTTGATGTATTTTACCAAATAATACGAGGCTTTATTACTTTTTGTGGCTAACTGGGAGAGTATTGAAGTATTTTGGGAAGCTCTTCTTCTTTTCAGGTGATGGCTTGCGAGAACAAAGCTATGGAGTAGACAGGCAGTGTGGATTAACTATAGAGAAGGGTAGAATGGTTCGTTGTTACACCCTGGATGTTGTTACAGGTTTCTATTACACATTGGATGCTATTATAGGTTGACATTACACATTGGATGCTATTATAGGTTGTTATTACACATTGGATGTTGTTACACTGCACATTGATACAAGAGTCTATTGTCACACTAAGAGTGTTGTCACCACTGATGTCATGACATCCTGAACCACCATTCACTCGATGTTATTGCAACGAAGCTGGATAATGTGTGTACTATTCCACATAACAACATATAGAAAAATACTATTACATATAGCAAAACATTGTTACTATGCTTTTGTAATTCTGAGTTTATTCTTAATATTAATCAACATGGTGATGTTGTTACTACTCTTCAGCTAATTCATTTATTACTTTTGTGTTATTCCCGCGCCTTGCTGAGGAGGAAGGGCCCTCCTCTTTGTGAGGGATTCCAGTCATAGGGGTAGTGTACATTCTAGTTTATCTAATTGATTTATGGTTTCTCATTGTTGTTGTACAAATCGTGGATTACATTCGCTGATGTTTCCATTTATATTACTTTTTTACACTAAGTTAATCAACAAAATGGTAATAACGAGCTCAAGTAGATATTAGTTCGTGTGTGGTGTGCCTTTACTTTGATATCTGCAAAGCATGATTTAATTTTGTAGAGTGTTTTTATGTCTATATTCATGTTTTGATTCAACAATTTATATCAACAACATCTTTTACTATTTTCTGCATTTTCTTATTATTGTCTAGAGTGTATCAGCACAACCAATGTGAACTCCATTGAAATAGCAATACCAACCTTCAGTTGACAATTAAATGTTGCAGCCTCGATCAATTAAGATTGATTAAAACAACACTGCATTTTAGTGTCGTTACCAGGGATGGCAGTCGACAATACATTCAACCAAATTGTTTGTTTGATATAGAGTGTTCCTAGTCCACAGTTGTTGGGTGGTAAGACGAGAGGTAATAACCTGTGCATTGCTCTAACATACTTAAGTGGGCTCACTATTGTGATTACTAGGGAACTTACGAAATTTTGGTGTTGTGTTTAGCGTGTCTTCATCTCTTCGGGTTCTGGGCAGTAAGACAAGAGGTAAGAACATACGCATCGCTCTAACATACCTAGTCGAGCTCACCACTATTGAAGACTAAGACACCTAGGGTGTGAGTTAATACACATAGGGTTTGTGTGTGCAATTGTAGGAATTAAAGAGATACTAAAATCAATCCCCACTCTAATTAGTCACAAGAAAAACGGGTCGTAAAAAGGAAAGGAAGAGGTGTAGATTTGGGAATGAAGACATTTATCCAGGAGCTAATCTCCAAGGGAGAAAAAGAACAATCCAGCTCTTAAAGGGATGCAAGGAAAATAGGGCCGTAGAAAGTTGTTACTCCCATAGCAAAAGGAGAGACCTTTGATTCCTCTATCTCGAGACCATATCATTCTAAAGCTAGCATCGATACCCCCAAAATAAAGAATCCAACTCATGAGCAGAAAAGGGAAGCTAGTGGCTAGAACTTGAGGACCAAGGGGCAAGGGGAAACTGAGGGGGAACATCGAAAACCTGGGACAAAAAAGCACCTGTTAGTTTATCAATATCCAGATACATGTAGTGCAGTGAAACCTCCAGCCCTAGGGGTATCTGAGGAACTAATCACATCTAGAAGGCAATCACAAGAATATTTTTAAGGACGTATGCTACACCAAGGATTAGAAGAATTAGTCATGGGGGACAACAATGACAACAATTCTAAAATAGATGCTACTATCATCATCTTTGAGTTCCCAATTGGGGTTATAAGTGGTGAAGCTCCTATGAAAAATATTCCTCTATCATCCTTACCATCCTTTCAGGGGATGACTCTAGAAGATCCAAACACTTTTCTATTTGATTTTGTTGTCTTATGCTGAATTTATGATTATACCGCAGATGCTCAAAAATTAAAACCATTTCTTGCTACTTTAAAAGGGGAAGCCTTGAGATGGTTCATGTGATTGGGCTCTGCTTCTATTCAAACATGGAATGATATGAAGGAGACATTCCTATCAAAGTACAAGGACTATTATAGAACCAGGGACTTAAGAGAGGAGATATTTAGAATGACACAGAAGGAGGATGAAAGCCTGGAAGATTATGTGGAACGCTTCCACTACAATCTGCAGAGCTTTAAACATAGCGATTTAGACCGAGAAATCCCAAAGGCTATATTTATCAAGGGAATGAGGGATGGCTATCTGTACACACTGAAACTATTAGGAAAATGGGATATATCACAAGATCCATTCGCTGAAATTGTAAAGCTCTGCCTAAGATGCTCTCGAGGATCATCGAAGGGGAGGAGTACAGTTCGAGATGCCTCTGCCTAAATACAAAAATTTGCAGGTGGGGGAGTAACCAAAGTGGACATCGGCAATTTGTTTGAAGATTTCAAAACCGATATCCTCATTACTCTCTCTACCCAGATAATGACAACACATATTAAGGAGACACAAGCAGAAGCTGACACACATTTGGTTGTGTTCTTCCCGAATTGTCAGAAGAAACATCCTTCGAGGGAATGTGAATTGAACAACATCATCTTTTCTAATATTTGTGAGCTAGTGCATTCAAGAAGGCAATGTCTGGAGCTTCCTAGACTAAAGGTAGTATTCAAAGAACCAAGCAAGGAAGTGCAGTCCTCTTATTTCATCTTACCAAGGAGGCCATGGAAGCCGCGATCTCCAGGTATGTCTCAAGACTTTTCCTCCTTCAATTCGTGGAACAATGCATATAATACTTAGCAATATCTGTGGAAATATCCTACCCCTCCTTCAGCATAGTTTCCTTCACCCTGGAACCAGTGGTCTCCATCTCCTCCTCTTCAATATCCTCAATCTCAACCATATCCTTGGAACCACAATTGGAGAGGAAATACCCAGAATTCAGCTCTGCCTGGACTACCCATGCAACAACAGCTGCAGTTAACTCCTTTCAAAGCTCCTGCTACTCCACCACCTGTGCAACCCCAACTACTTATGCAACCTAACCAAAATCTAATCAATAAAGTAGCTCACCAGCATAGAGGCTTTGACTAGCTTCTAGACCTACCTTATTGCCCATGTGGGACTTAATGAAATACAACTGCAATCGGGCAAAGGTAATTAAACCAATTCACTCCCCTATCATTACATAGGAGGAATGTGAACCATCCAGAAGAGATGTCGGAGGCTCTGAGGCGACTATTGCTTCTATAACAATTGATATGGAGGAAGTTGTTACATCTGTAACAACCAAACCACAAAGAACTGTTACTTCTCTAACAACCAACTTGGGGAAGGTTGATAACCTATAATAGCAGATTCAACTATTGTAATGCAAGAGCCTTAATATCCTCAGAGATAGGCCAAACCTAGGATGACTTCACAACCCGAATCTGATTTTCTTAGGGATTTGCAAAATTTGCATTTACGAATTCCTATGCTACAAGCCCTTAAAGAGGTACCTATTTATACTAAAACAGTGAGAGATTTGTGCATTAAGAAACCTAGGAGGAAGCCTAAAGCCCCTCCCACCATACATGTGATGGGAAAATTATCCAAATTAATGTCTTCTAAGCGTCTCCTAACTAAGTACAATGATCCACAAAATCCTACATTCACTGTCTAAATTAGTGACAAAGACCTCTTTATCGATCTAGGGCTATAGGGACTTAGACATACTCCTACTGTAGTTGAAAAGCATATAGGTCTCGTGTTAAACTCGAGGGGATGTTAGAGGATAGAGTGATTACAATAGCTTCCTAGACGTATCCAGCTGAATTTCTTATCTTACCGCCCAAATCCAATATGGGGGGGCATCCTTTGATCCTAAGGAGACCTTGGCTCACCACTGCGGATGCATTTATAGGTTGCAAGTCGAGATCTATGGTGATCTCAGATGGCCAGGCAACAGAGAACCTTAATATTTACCCCCCAAAACCAAATATGGATGTATACAACGCTTGGTGGGATGAGTTTGAGCTTGAATTAGATGTTTCCATGCCACTCCTCACTATGGGGAAAGCCCAATATTTCAAAAATGAGACAGAAGATGATTTCATTAATGGTTTTATTAGTAACTCACTTTCTGTCACTTTTGTTAAGAATAAGAATGAGGAAGAAGAGGTGGAAGATATAGATTTTAAACAAATGAGAACCACTCCGAATATTGATAGCAGTACAATTGAGATAGAATATTGAAGGTTTTTGAATGTTAACCCCAACCTGACTGTCGAGAAAAACCAATTGTTGTTATAGTTGTTACAGAAATACAAAAAGGAATTTTCATGGGACTATACAGATATGAAAGGGATCCACCCTAACCTATGCACTCACCGTATTTATTTGAAGGATGGCTACAAATGAGTTAGACTACCACAGCGCTACATGAACCCTACACTAAAGGAGGCGGTGAAAGAAGAACTATAAAAACTCCTGAGTGTTAATTTTATTTATCCAATATCTGACAGTCACTGGGTGTCACCACTTGTCATCATTCCTAAAAATAATTGAAAGTGGGGTGTCTATGTTGATTATAGAGAAATCAATAAGGCCACTCAGAAGGGCCATTTCCCCTTACCATTTATAGATCAGGTCCTTGATACCCTCTCTAGAAATAATTTCTTTTCAGTTTTGGACGGATTTAGTGGCTACGATCAGATACAGATTTCCCTGGAAGACTAGGATAAAACGACCTTTACTTGTCCTTGGGGAACCTACACATAGAGATTATTTCCTTTTGGACTATGTAATGCGCCAACAACCCTTCAAAGGGAAATACTGGGAATTTTTTCTAACTTGTTGAATGACTTCCTGGAAATTTTCATGGACGATTTTACACCTTATGGAGATGCTTTTGAAACAACATTAGTTGTTCTGCAAAAAGTGTTGGAATGGTGTGTACAGACTAATGTTTCTTGGAGCACTGAAAAATGTCACATGATGATGAATGAAGGGATCATGCTTGGACACTACATTTCTGCATACGAAATCAGGGTAGACCCTGCAAAAATAGAGGTAATTCTAAAAATTCCAACCCCCAAAATGCAAAAAGAGGTACGTAGCTTTTTTCAGCATGCATTGTATCACACCAGATTTATAGCATTTTTACAAAAATTGCATCACCATTCTTTTCCTTTCTCATGAAGGATGTTGGTTTCTTGTGGATATGGGAGTGTGAGCATGCCTTTTTAAAGTTGAAATGTTGTGTATCAGTAGTTTCGGTCTTGCAAGGACCTTATTGGGAACTTCCATTTCATATAGCTACAAATGCATCTGATATTAGTGTAGGTAATATTTTGGGGCAACTGGGGGATAAGAAACCTTATGCTATTTACTACATAAGAAAAACTCTAACCCTGACTGAGCTCAATTACACAATGATCGAGAAGGAGTTCTTGGCAGTCATGCATGTCATCAATAAATTATAACATTATATCACCGAGTATCAAGTATTTGTACACACTGACCATTTTGTCATTCATTTTTAATTAACAAGACAATTACCAGTGGTAGGATTACACGTTGGTTATTTTTGTTACAATAATTTGATATCGCTATCATAGATAAGCCTAGAAAAGATAATGTAGTAGCTGACTTTCTTTCTAGGCTAACTATTGATGACAATTTCATTCCCACTGAGGATTCCTTCTCTGATGAATATCCTTTTTCTATTTCTACTTACTCACCTTGGTATGTAGATATAGCCAATTATCTTGCTGCAGGGAAGTTTCCATGGTATTTTTCCTCCAAGGAGAGAAGAAAGCTCATACAACAAAGTGCTACATATACCTAGATAGAAGGAATCTCTATCACACTAGACTAGATTTCTAGATCAGACGTTGTGTTAGAGAAGATGATGTCTTTGATATCCTTAAAGCCTATCATAAGGAACCTTATGTAGGGCACTTTGCAGACAAACAAACAGGATACAAAGTCCTTTCAACAAGGTATTATTGGCCAACGATATTTCAGGATGCCAAGAAGTTTGTGAAGGGATGTGATAGTTTTCAAAGGATGGGCCAACCATTGCAATCAGAGGAGATGCCATTACAACCCCAAATCATCTGAGAACCTTTTGAGAAATGGGTTATAGATTTTGTGGGACCAATTAATCCTTCATATAGACAAAGATATTACATCTTGGTCTGCACTAACTATGTCACAAAATGGGTAGAGGCGAAGGCACTAACTAAGGCCATGGAGTAGGCCGTCTCAAACTTTTTGTTTGAATACATCTTTGTCTGGTTTGGCATACACGGGGAGATAGTCACAGACGGAGGGGCCCAGTTCACATCTCATAAGATCGAGGAGTTTGTTGAAAAATATAAAATCCATCATAGAATCGCAAAACCTTATCATCCAACAGAAAATGGCCAAGTGGAAATCACTAACAAAGTCATTGAGGGGATCCTTGCTAAGATTATGGCCATTCACCGAAGAAATTGGGTTGATAAACTTCCAGAAGTGTTATGGGAATACAAGACTACATGGAGGAAAACCATTGGATTCTCACCATGTGAACATGTGTATGGTAAGTACCCTTTATTCCTAATTGAATTTGAAATCAAGACACTAAGAACAACATTGCAGGTCAATTTGGATTTGGCTACAACACGAAAGCAGAGATTGAACTAGCTCAATTAATTTGAGGAGAAACGATCAGCTGCTATCCAGCAAACAGAGATTATCCAGCAGAAGAGAGCTAAGTGGCATGAAATATTCATAAAGAAGAAGAAGTTCCAGAAAAGATATTTCTCTCTCTTATATGTCTCAAGATTTAAAGACTTCAAGGGTAAGCTCTGCAACAAATGGCTAGGTCCCTATGAGGTAGATGTAGTCTTTGAAAATGGGACTGTAAATTTGGTGACCATTGATAGTGCGAGGACACCATTTCTTTCAAATGGGAACCGTCTTTGGTTATATCACAAACCTACTTCAAGGGATTCATTTGTCAACATTGTCACAAATTCGGATCTACAGATTACAGGGATAGGGAAAAGCCCCCTATGCTGCAAAAATTCTAATTTTTCCAATAAGTGTAACAATTGAAAATCAACTATGGTTGGTGGCTATTACACCTTATATATATATACTTTGTCACAGGTTGATGATATTTACACTGTCATATCTTGGGAACTAATGATGGACATATACAGGTTGTTGGTCTAGATGTTGTTGACAAATGCTTATGGAGCAGATCATACATGGTGTATGATAATTGCTGATGACTATCATGGTCTTGTTTAGATATTTGGTATTTGTTATAAATGCCATGTATATCATTCGATGTAAAGGTCATATAAATACCCATGATGAAAAAATTTGTCTCTGTCTGTTGTAGTCTTTTGATGAGTCCCTTTTTGATCATATGATGTAATTTGTAACCCCACTATGCATGGGAAGGATGATGTAATAATTGATATCTTTGAGTCATGTATATCCCCACTTGGTTAGGAGGATGTGTCAAATTTAGTATAACCCCACTTGGTTGGGAGATTGATATATGTATGACTCTTTGGTGATAAGAAGGTCAAAGTCACTTAGTTGAGTTATAGAGTCATGTCATTCTTCTGGAAAAATATTTGCAGACTCTGCATGTGCTCAGGGGGAGCATGGATGATATAGTGCATCTTAGCATGTACAAAGGGGGAGTTTAATCATAGAACTTAGCATGTACAAAGGGGGATTTTAATCATAGAATTCAACATGTGCTTAGGGGGAGCATGATCAATGTTTATATTCAGTTGTTAAGATATGGAAGTTTTCTTTTGGTCAGCCCTGTTGGGTTGTGCTATATTCTTTCCACGACTAGCCTACGTAGTTAACCAAGGGGTTAGAGGGGGGGGGCGGAGCCCCCCCTTCGTTGCGTCGATTGCGTAGCGAGGGTGTCACAGGGGGTTTGAGGGGTTTTCTGCATGATTTTCGCACATGTTTTTGGACGCGATGGTTTTCGGCCCATGGTTTTGGACACGATGGTTTTTGGTTCATGGTATTTGATGCTTGGGCATGTATAAAGATGTATTATAACATTGAAAGGAACATAATGAAAAATCAAGCTGGTAGTCCCAATTTTGGGATCCAGAGGAAATGCTCTGTGTATATGTGTTTTATGTGTTATACTCTCGCATCTTTTATTTCATGTTTCTTAGAATTAGTATGCAGGTAATTTCTGTATGGGGTTAAGACCTACATTTAGTATCAGAGATGTTTCGACTTCAAGGGGAGGCGTTTGTTACTAAGGAGTTTTGCTCGGGCCTGTGGTAGACCTTGTTCAATGGGAGATCTGCGAGATTGATTCTGGTGGTGAAACAAGATGACGAGTAGTGGAAAGATAGAGATCGAGAAATTTAATGGTCAGAGTTTTGAGTTGTGGAAACTCAATATGGAGGATCTGTTGGTGGATAAAGATCAGTGGATCATGGGAAATTCGTGTACTAAACCAACGGGAGTGTCTGATGAAGAATGGAATAAGTTGGATTGAAAGGTAAAGAGCACAATACGATTGTGTGTCTCAGATTCAATATTACTGAATGCATTAGGGGAAGCTACGATGAAGGCCTTTTGGGACAAGTTAGGGACTTTGTACCAATCTAAGTCTCTAGTGAATAAACTATTCCTATGGAAAAAGCTTTATAACCTAAGGATGAAAGATGGAGACTCGGTGACAGAGCATATGAATGCATTTAATACTATGGTAAGTTAGTTAGCATTTGTTGACATTAAAATTTCAGATGAAGATAAGTGCATCAGTTTGTTGTGTTCTCTACCAAATTCGTGGGATAGTCTTGTTATTGCAATAGGTAGCAATGCAACTGGCTTGTAGTTTGATGAAATAGTCTCATCATTGCTAACGGAGGAGATGAGATGGAAAAATATGGAGAGCCAAAATGGTGATTCCTTGTCTATACGAGGACAGTCCCAGAATAGAATAAAAAATAAGTCATCGAGTGGGAGACCTAAATCTAGAGGGAGATCTAAATCTCCACGAAAACCTGTAAAGGTGGTGTGCTGGAAATGCGAAAAGGAAGGGCACTACAAAAGGGACTATAAATCTAAAGCTCCTGATGAAGGAAAGGGATATGATGATGCTCCTTCTGCAGAGGCGAAAACCACCTCAGATGAAGGTGGGGATGTGTACTTGGCTTCTTCAAGTACACATGTAGATCATGAGGCATGGTTGATTGACTCAAGTGCATCCTTTCACTTCACTCCCCATAGAGAGTAGTTTTGTGAGTATGATAAATACGATGGTGGTAATGTCTTCCTAGGGGATGATAGGAAGGCTAGAATCGTTGGTCACGGAAAGGTAAAGTTGAAGTTGTAAGGTGGAAGGGTTAAAACACTTCCGAGTGTTTTTCATATTCTTGCATTGGCGAGAAATCTGATTTATGTAAGCAAGTTAGATGATGTAGGTGTAAAAACAATGTTCGATAAGGATACCTGCATGATGGTTCGGGGAGCACTGGTATTGATGCAGGGAGTTTGGATTGGAACTATGTACAAGCCGCAAGGTAGCACAGTTGTTGATGGGTGCAATAGTTCTGTGGTTCCTGAAAGCGGAGCAAAAAATCTAGTGGTCTCTGGAGAGAAGACCATGCTGTGGCATTAAAGGCTTGGGCATATTGGAGAGAAAGGCCTCTGAATACTTTAGGGTAAAGGTATGGTATAAGGTATGAGTAGTAGCTCTCTAGATTTTGATTTCTTTGAAAATTGTACATATGGGAAGAAGAATTGGGTGAGTTTCTCCTCTGGTGGTAAGAGGGCGAAACATATATTAGAGCTTGTGCATAGTGATGTGTTTGGACCTATGAAGGTTCCATCACTGGGTAAGTTTATGTACTGTGTATCATTTATGGATGACTTCTCAAGGAATACATGGATATATTTCCTTAAGAAGAAATCTGAAGTCTTTGACAAGTTTAAAGAATTCAAAGCTCTGGTGGAAAACCAGACAAAGAAAAAGATAAAGGTGTTGAGGACAGATAACGACGGAGAGTTTTGCAGTAAGGAATTTGAAGAATTATGTAAGAAGTGTGGTATAGCATGGTAGAAGACTACTCCATATACACCTCAAAAAAATGGAGTTGTAGAAAGAATGAACAAGACGTTGATGGAAATGGAAAGAAGCATGCTCAGTGGTGTCAGGTTAGGATAGGAATTCTGGGTAGAGGCAGTGGATACAACATGTTACCTGGTCAAAAAATCACCTTCATCAGTGTTGGAGGATAAAACTCCACAAGAGGTATTGACTGGTAAGAAACCCTCTCTTTCACATCTAAGGGTATTTGGATGTGATGCATATGTACATGTTCCAAAGGAGAAACGAACCAAGTTGGATAGTAAATCTGAAAAGTGCATCTTTATTGGGTATAAGGATGGTTTAAAGGGTTATAAGCTTTGGAACCCAGCCACACGGAAGGTTGTGTACAGTCGAGATGTGGTGTTCAGAGAGGTGAAAGATGTTATTAAACATGAAGTCCAACCAAAGGAACCTATGAAGATAGAGTTTGAACCAAAGGAGGAAGAATCAGACTCTGTAGCAGAGGAGGAATCAAAAGATGAAGAGCCACAAACTCTGGCTGTGAGAAGATCACTTCGAGAAAGAAGGCAACCAGAAAGGTATAGTCCATCTGCTTTCTGTTCAAATTTTTCTTTGTCTGTTACTGATGATAATCCCAAAACTGTGAAGGAAGAAGTGGATTCAGAGGATGGAAAACTCTGGAAAGAGGCCATGGTTGATGAAATGGCATCTTTGCATAAAAATGAGGCTTGGGATC
>APFE030667835.1:0-15357 GCA_000404065.3 Pinus taeda | reverse complement strand
TCATAGGGAAAATATCAAACAAATATCTCTAGATCATATCTGGAAAAAATATCTATGAATTAAATGTCTTTAACTCATCGCTGGGCTGGGAATTAATACATAATTATCTAAACAGAGCTGTGCTGAGGAAGCTGGCAGCTTAAGTTATGTAACTGAGGGATGCGCTTTGAATACTCTTGTCCGTATCCTTCAGGTGGTTCTGCTGCTTTTATGTGGCTTCGAGATTTTTTAATATGCGCTGGTGAGCTTTGATGGCTTTGAGCTGCTCTATTTCTCTTTGCACTATCCCTTTGCTGCCATCTAGTTTCGTGTTTTAAAGTCCCCTGCTGATATTCGTAATTGATACTCTTTGTCGGTGTGCTGATGTTGCTTCGCTGTCGTACCGGGCATTCACTTTCCTCTAAAACACTTCAAACTGTTCAATCGCCCCTGTCTTATCTCCTGTGATCATTAATACAACCTCCAGGTGTATTAGATTTGTTTATCTGGCTGTGACATAGCAAGCACCTTCAGATATTTTAAAAAACAAAGCAGGTGTTGTTTAGTGCCTCTCTGTGCCGTGTATTCCCTGATATGAGTTTCTCATTCTCTGATCTGTGTACGCTGCTCCTAGACTTCTCTCGTTGATCAGTGCTTCTTCCAGATGTCTCAGAACGATCAGCGCTTCTTTCAGAGGTCTCAGAACAGGAGACTTTTCCACAGTTGATATAAATTTTCTCAAATGTCTGATATAATTCGGATAGAGCTCCAAATTGCAGTTGAACATGTTGCCACAGCCAGAATTATTATAGAACTCACCTCTGGGTGCAAGCGTGTAATAGACACCGTTATCCAGGCGTCTAAAAGACGATGTTGGACCCATCTCATTTCCTTCCGCAATGTGATTAGATACAACGTCCATCAACACCTCAATGCCACGCTTGTGTGCTTCTCTAACGAGCATTTTAAATTCATGACTTGCATCTCGTCCACAATTCCTAACACCTGCAGCAGCATATCGATTTATCTTGTGATCACCCATAACAGGATTATATGAGTATTATTCCAATTCATTAAACTCCTGAAAAAGCATGAGCTCAATAATATTGATTCCCAATTCCTTTCCACAGTTCCAGCTATTATTATGATCCTTGCCATCATTATTGTCTTCCCCGTTTGTGAAATTATGCTTCTGATTGTATGATACAAGATCAGCTAATGAAAAGCCATCATGCGCACACATAAAATTGATACTATGCCATGGTTTCCTACCTCCTTCCTGTCTGACAGCTGAATGATGTTGGATCCATTTTATTGTGCATGCCAAAGGATGCCAACAATTCTGTAAAGGAAAATAGTGGTTCATTCTCGGAATAAGGTTCCATACATTCAAACAATGGTTCTTTAAACTCAACTTGTTGATCATCACGGAGACAATCATTAACAGAAAATTCCCAGTCTACTTGAGGAGACAAATATTTTGCGCCAACTAGAGGACTACATTCTGATTGCTTGCATGTTTTTGATTCTGCAATGTACTGGTGGTCACTTGATAGGGAAATCTGACAAGAGTGCTCCAAACCAGGTTCCAATTTAACCATCGCAAACTTCTGTTCCCCACAATCTAATATTGTCGGAAGTTCATTTGAAGCATGTCCAGGCTTGCCATGAATTACAGCCAAAGGATTACTGTCTACTTTATTGAAATTCTCAAAATGATCCCTATTAACATTCTTTTGGGATCTTTTGACTGGCATCTTTCTTCTCTTGACAAAGGAATCCCTTCCAGTATGTGGACACAATGGTCCACTCTTCTTTCGACATCTATGACACTTGAATCCACCCAATTGAACAATATTCTCCAAATTAAGTCCAAATGCATCTCCATGAGACCATTCTTTTGGAATAACCACAAAACTCTAGCAGCTCTAAAATAAGTCCGGACTCAGCTATTAACCGGCACAGTTCAAAAAGCTCTCTTTTTATAGTTCTAGCAAAATCCAACCCGACATAAATCACTGGCAAAACTCTGAAAATTATGAGTGAAATAATTTTCTATGGCACAAATTCAAGCTTCCATCTGAAAGGCATTGTATCTGGAGGGACAATAGATTATTATACTGTAGATGATGACACAGAAATTTCACCATTCTCCAGCCATGGCAAAACTCATGGAAAGTAGTGAAGCTGAGGGTCAAGAAAATAGTCACATGCCATATTATACTGAGGCACCTACTTGAAAGGAGAGCTGCAAGATAAGGGATAAATTCTGCACTTCCAATCCAAAAGAGGATAATGCTACTGGACCAAAAATTTATCGGTAATTTCCCAAACATAGAAACAGCTTGTCACAGTGCACCTTTTATAAGTAATAGCCTTTCTCTTGGATCAAACCACCTTGGAAACTATCACATGTCCACCATAATGAAGTCAATGCACCCAGGGGCTGCCATTCATAACACCGGTGATGAATGACCATCCCACAACCTTTGCACTGATAGTCAGGAGGCAATACTGTGAGTATGCAGGCTTTACATAGTTTACCTATTTCCTCTGGGACTAGTTCATTGGCTGTGCCATGCATTTGAAAACCCATAAGGTTTTCTTGTGAAAATTCATTTGGTAGCTCAGCGACCATGTTATCTATAGTATTTGATGGAATGATGAGCCCATTGTATAGAAAACCTTGAGGTTTAACTCCCGGAGACTGAGAACATATACCTATTTCTTTATTAGATAAGCTATCAGATAATTTCTCAATAATTCCTTGAGACAGATCAACAAGATATTCCACTTGATCATCCTCGGGTGCCTTTAGAGGTTCTTTGATCTTTGGCTGAAGCAGCTGGCCTAGAAGAAACCAGAAATGGTGGTTGTTTGACCAAGTGCTGAGATGACACAAGAGCAATCTTTTGTGTGCTATTTTTCAGCCAACTCTTGTTTGACCAATACTTTCTGTTGCAATTCCGCAATATCTCTGTCTCGGTCATCTAATTTTGAATCTGCAAGTTCCAATTTAGTGCATGCTTGCTGAAGAGCCAATTTATTATTTTCATTCTCCTTCACAAGCCTTGAAATTTTGTCTTCATGCACTTTGATGGAATTGACTGTGGCACTTTTCTCTGCAGAGAGCACTTCATTTTTCTTTTGAGCTCCTCTATCTTTCTGTCCCTGACTTTTATAACATCGAGAAGAGTTGCTTGGATTTAGCATCATCTCTTTCACAACCATTAAAAACAGAACTAAAGGTTGATAGTCCTTTGTAGTAGTAGCAGAAAATGCTGAGCTAGTTATGGTTATATTTCAACCAATGGAGGGGATATGTATTTAGGGGGATCTCGTATATGTTTTTAGTATGGGGAGGGAAGAATAACTGGGATTTAGATAATAAGTTAGAATAATCTGATCAGAGAGCGCTAAGTATAGGAATCTTAGGCTTTTGAAAACAGGACTTTTTAAGCAGATTAGGGGAAGTTAACGAGTGATTTGAGGGAAAAAGGGAGATTCAGACATGCCTCGCTTGAGCTTCTCCAAATTGAAACTGCCTTATGCTTGAGATGCGAATGGATATCACGCTTGAGAACATAAAATGAAACAGATCCCAAGCCATGATTCTGCCACCACAACACTACCTACCCGGCCTACTCTCCTAACATTTTTTCTTCTTTTGGTTTGGGTGCCCTTGAACTAGCATACCCAGCCTTTCAACCTTTCTTTCAGCTATCCTCCTATCTAAATTGACCCTTGTCTCTTCCGGGGCTCAGATTAAGCTGATGAGCACCTTGGTTTCTCTACCTATTTACCAATCCGCCAAGTTCTAAGCTTGTTTGGCCATATATTCATCTCTATATTCTAAAGCAAGCAATTGAAACCCAGGGAAGCCAAGTTTAAACTGTTTGGCCTTCCCTTGACTGAACAACTCTTCCAAAATTTGAATGACTTATTTAAATGAAACTCTCTGGAAATATGGAACCTTTGCAATAATAAAAAGATGACATATTTGGCATGCAAACCGTCAATCATGGAATATGAACCCCTATTGTAATAGGAGGCTAACAGTGGCTCCACTTGGGGATGGCCTTTTCTTGTGAAAAGCCAAGAACAACAGGTCAGACTGCCTTGATCATCTATTGTCACTGTAGACTGCAACACTCCTTGGTTGGCATAGGCAGACCTTTGGATGAATCTGGGTTCAGGATCAATGTTTCTGTTATTAAGATGTTTCCTGCATCTGAATTAACCTTTCCTAGCTCTGTGTCATACTTAGCTGAATGAGGAAACTTTACAAACGATGGGGTAAAACCAGAAATATGGAATGCTATACCCAACTCATGAGCAGAATCAATCTCAAAAACTGACACAACATCTCCCTCTGTTGAGACCTCTTACTGTTAATGCAACTTTCTGTTTTATCCAAGGCCATAAAAGTTGTAGAATCAAAATAGTCTACCCAATTCTTTACCATTATATCTATTGCTCGACAAGCATGTGATTTCATGAGTGCCACAGGAGCATGGCGAGTTCCTCCATAAAGAGAAATAATAGAAACAAGCTGTGCTGTAGTTTTCTTTGCAGAACACTTCACTGCAACAGTCAAGAAGCCTTCCATTGTTGCCGAACCATCAATACGGACTACTTTTCCATTCCTTAACACAAGATAAATCAAACTGTTAACGTTCCCTTCTTTATCCAGCCAGTTCAAAATTGGACCAAGTGTAGGCGCAAAAATATGATCCCAATGTGACCACTCCTCCAGATCTGATAGCATAGGTGCTTTTAGTAGGCACTTCAAAGCATCAGTACTAGTCATGTGACCAAATGCTCCAGCTATTTGTACAGGCTCAGATATCCACTTTTCAGAAATAGTTGAACTCGGACTTGAATGATCACTTGTGCCGTTTCTTGCCAGCAATGAAGCCGAATACCTTGTCTTCTTTTGTTCAGAATAATTTTGGAGTTTCTTAATATAATTCAAGACTTCCTCAAAGGAATAACTATCTGGTAGCTCAAATCTGATAAAAGGAAACTGCTTATACAAAAGAGTATTGACTTCTTCTCTAGTGAGCAATACATTTTCACCATTTTCTGATGTAGCTTGTGACAAAAATTCCAACAGTTGGTTCTTTGCAATAGAAGTTGTTAATGATAAGTTTTCACGATTATGCACAACCATTTTTTTAATTATTTTGTCAGGAAACTGAGAAATGTGATCTTTTAAAATCTAAAAAGTCACCAAAGCCTAAGACTGTAAAATCCCTAATTGAAAATTGTTTCATAAGCCATTTTTCACAGTCCCATTTTCATTGACATCACCTTGCTTTGAACATGCACTCAGATTTGCTCCACTCAAAAAGGAGACTAAGGGCATCCTTAACAAGAATCTGTGTCCTGAATCCAATGTCTGCCACAAACTTTCTACTATGAACCTGAGGCGTTGCATAAGGAGCATTAGAACCCAGGATAGACCAGACCTCATCACAATCAAAGAATAGGTCAGATGGAATATAAAGCTTCTCATCAAGTCTTGATTTTACCCAGAAATATTCACGAATCTTTAAAACACATGAAGACTCTGTGCACTTTCCTTCCTTCCCATCAGGATTACCACAGAAGTAAGTAGATATTTTGGAACCATATAAGTCATCCCACACACTATCAAGAACTTCAAGGAAATGTGAACATTGGTCTACATATGTGCTTGAACTTGACAAGACTGTCAGTATATCTATTAACTCAGGAGATTCCCAATCCTTTACAGTCCAACACACTGAATTTGCATTCCCTTCCCATGCCAAGTTTTTCCATATACTACAAGATCGATCTTGCAGTTTCTTCTCAATATTAACTACCTGCATAAGATTAGTGACACCAAGTTCTTTGAAAAAATTATGCCATTGTAACACATTCCATGAGCTTTCTTCATTAGAAGAAAATTGCAGGTAGACACTATCAATTTCATTCTAGATAACATTTGTGCCAACAAGAACTTTGCTCATATCAGCTGAATTACCAAAGTCCTTGCTAAAGTGAAGTGGTTCAGAACCAGCATGTATATATCCATTGTTTGTTATAATTAAGGCCTTCTTTTGTAGCTCTAGTATTAATTTTGGCCTTTCCAATTGGCATAATGAGCAGTCCGACTGCAAATGTATCATGACAAAGGCCATATATTCAGCCAAATTTAACTTATCTTTTATCAGGCATTCAGAATTTGTCATTGCCTGTAAAATGTGTTTCATCACAACTTCATGTGCTGACAACTGACCAACACCAACACGACGAAGCATGTGTACAATCACATCTGAATCACCTCTTCTCACAACATCTCCGTCTCCCGGGCAGAGTAGGAGAGAAGGGTGCACAGTTCTTAGCTCACAATATAACTTAGGGAAGTTCCTTAAAATATATGTACCATCAACTCCAGAATGAGTTCCTTCACAGGGTAACCAGATAGAATCTTCTCTAACTGAACTATATGATCTATCACAAAGTGGAATAAAGCGAATTTGAGCAAGATCACTAAAGAAATCAGGTTCTGAGTTTACTTGGAAAAAGGACTCATGTTCAGTGGGTTGGTGGCTCAAACATTCATAAAGAGCAACAAGCCAGGACCCTATCCAGTTCAAGCCCAAATTTCTTAAATCATCCCCTCTATTGCATACTGACTTCATCAAATCAATCAAGATTCTTGGTCCAAATGTGTGCACACCTAAAGCTGCTGCTAATGGATCTGACAAAAAGACATCTCTTTGTAGATAACCAATACCAAGATGCCTATTTATTAAGTCATCAGGTAAAAGAATGTGTATCCGATCATTGCAGCCTCGAAGAACCATGGATGGGAGAGCCCATCGTTATCCTCACCCTCTAAAGGCAAGCAGGGAGAAACCTGTAACTTGGAAAGAATCATTCGTGGAAGTGGAGAGAAAAGACCTAATACTTCACCCACCAGTGGGACAAAACTCATATAAAGTGAGACAGCTTTCCCTGGGTTGTCTTGATAGCAGTGAAGAGACCTAAAAGATTTTGTGGCATTGACAAACAACTCTGGATACTCTAAAAGCAACCATTAGTTCCAAGCACTGTCACCATCAACCTCCTCCCTGGATGATGGCAGTATGAAATCTCCTTGAAGAATAAATTTCAAACCGTATGCTCGCAATGGAAGGAATGCAAATACTGGCTGCTGTTAAAGACAAGGTACAAAATCTCCAGTAGAGTCCTGACATAATGTGAAGGCCATAGCAATTTCTGTGCTTTGTACTCCAGACCGCATAGTACCAACATTCAACTTTTGACTTGCCATGAGCCAAGTAGTGCTTTCCTTACCATGTGAAACCTTCACAAGTCCATTACCAATGTCCTCTCTTCGCATTATCATTAAAGAATTTGTCAGAGTATCCTTAACTTTGATACAGAGAAGGCGATGAAGAAATAATAATAATGATGGATGAAGATCTGCAAATTTTGATGCCCATGACCTCATCCCTATTCCTTCCATGGTTGAGCCTTTAAAAGGAAGAACTATGCATGTATTCCAAACAGGACCCTCTAAATTCTCATTTCCAGTTGCTAGCTCTCTACTAAACAATTCAAGATTGCATAGAGGAGGTACAGGGGTTGGCAAAATGAAGCCAAGTTCCCCCTCAGTGATATCAAATTTCATATGAAAGCCATTTGAATGAATTTCTGGTGAATCAGTTACCCGAGATACTGACTTAAAGCCAATGCCTTTGTGTCCAATATAGCCAGCACTGGAATCCTTTTTTGTTGAATTCCCAACATCACAAAGAGCTCTGATGTTTTCAGCATTGAAGCCCAATTCATTATTCAATACCACAACACCAGTGCTTTGTAGGATAAATTCCAAAGTTGGTTCCACATGAGCAGGATAACAATTATCATCTGCATTTTGGACCAATTCAAAGAGGAAATGAGAATCTTGAGAATACAGCTCTTATGAAAGACAGTGCAATGCACGACTGAAACGAGCATGCTATTATTTCATAAGAAGTGACTCATTACACTCAAGCTCCAAATCTAGCCCAAATTCATCACGTCGAATAGCTTCAATAATTCTTCTCCCATATTCATCCTGAATCCTTTTGTCTGGAATTTGAGTTAACCCATCAATTGCAACTCCTTCACTTCCCAGCATGCATCTACCAAAATCCTTTAACATGGCCTCTGAACCATTCTGATCATCAAAATGTTGCATCTGAAATACATTAAGTGACCCTTCTTTCGTCTTTATTGCATCTAAATCTGAGAAATCGCTACCTTCCAATTGATGCGCTCTATATTTGCTTTCTGTATCAAATTGCCCATTGTTCTTGACAGTACTCTTTAGTTCATGGCATTCTTCAGACATGCGAGAATGTTCTACATCAAGTGAGAAAATTTGACAGTCATTGATCTAGTCAACAATACCAATGGAAAGGCCAATTTCATGGAGCATAACACGTTCATCATAGGAAACACATTCTTGTAAAAGTACTTGAGATACATCTGCTTCTAAAGCAGTCAATCTTGAAAAAAGATATGTGAAGAAAAGTTGCGGAATTCTGAAGGTATACAAAAAGGCAGTTCAATATAAATCTGGCAGCAACACTGATAGCTTGATTAGTTCTTTCAACCTTTTGAGCTGTCCTATTATAATTATGTACAATATGTGCTTTTCCTATCAACAAGCCTCTCAGAGGACTGATTAGGCCTCCGCCTCTGAAAAAGTTCTTCTGGGGTTTCTTCAACAAACAAAGGCATAGCACACCCTGGTTCAACATAACTCCTTACTGCTCTGTCCAAGATTTCATTGTTCTCCACAATTGTAGGACCACGAATCAACCAAAAATATAGAAGCATTCCTGTGTCATTTTGAAGGAAATATGGTGCATACCGCCTTATATGTGCATTCCCAAGAGGACTATATTCTTCAACCTGATGATTTCCAGAATAGTCATCTGATCTAAATCCATCCAACATATCCTTGATCATCTCATTGCCTCGAACAACAGCCTGTTTGCACACTAGAGAAAGCTCCTCATGCCAAATCTGGAGCTGATAGTTCCACGCCAAAGCAAACAGTCATCTCAATAAAGCAATGCAACGTAAATGGTACCCTTGTGTTTTAGCAGGTGTGAGAGTGGTGCATTTGGAGGTCTAGGATCTATACATAATAATTACCACTGCAAATGCCATTGACCCTTTTTACTCTAGCTTACAAATGAGTGGAAATGAGGCACTTTTTTGAATCTGTGGATATATAAAAATAATTGTAAGCATCATCCACAACAGAGGAGTTAAGTGGACAGTAAAGGAAAGAAAGCAGAGATGCTGAAGATCCATTGGATAAATGTGGTAAAATCAAATGACAACATCCTTGAAAGAATTGTATTGACTGCGGTAGCATTTTCCACCAGCAACCAAGTTTCTAACATGTGCTTTGGATAGATTTGCTTGAGTTCCACCTCTTTTTTGAATTTAGATGATGAAGGAAGGATGGTGTAGAATCAATCATTGCCTTCCTTTAGAAGATTTTTAGAGGAGCTTATCAAAAAATAAAAACCTTCAAAACTTTCAGATACTATACCCTGTGAGAGAGCTTCAGCAACATCTTCTTGAGAAGTTTCTAGCTGGCCTGAAAAAGGTTTTCATAGGGTACAAGGTATGAAATATGATATTACCATGTACTGATGGTCCTCAAACAGAATCTAGTTCACCAGATCTTGTGACAATTGCTTCTTTATGTATCCAAAATGTGAACTTGGTGTCATTTGTCAGGGAGACATTGTTTCCATAACTTTTTGGTTCGAAGTAATCGATTGCTTATATACAAAAAAACAAAACAACAAAAACAGGAAAGTTGTCATATGTACAAATAATAATCTAAAAATATATACAAGGGCATTTTATCCTTTAAAAGGGATCTCGATAATGTTTCAACATTCGGCCATTGACAGGGCCGTCCTCCACTGTGCTGTCAGCTGCAGTTTTGAGAAAATACGTGTTATTACCCTGCACAACGCTAATGACAAATGGGCCTTTCCATAAAAAATCGAACTTTGCATGCTTCCCCTTGTCTTCTCTTCATGAGTCCCACCTCAAAACTTTGTTGCCAACACAGAAATCCTCAGCCTTAGTCCTCTTGTCAAATATTTTCGTTAGCTTGTCTTGTAAGATCTGAGCTCTGTTGTAAACTTGCTCTCTAGTTTGTTGAAGATGAATGGTCTGGTTAATTCTTCGTTGAATATCATTTGGTTCAGCTTGGATTTCCTGTAGTAGCTTGATAATGGGAATGCCCAGGGAAGATGGAAATCTAGCCTCCATACCATATACTAACTCATAAGGGCTCATCCCAATGGACCTCTTGGTTGACAATCTGTCTGCCCAAAGGGAATTGATAAGTTTTTTATGCCAGTTCTTCTTGTTTTCTTCTAGCATTTTCTTGATGATATTAATCAAGCTTTTGTTGGAAGATTCGGCCAAGCCATTTCCTTGAGGATAATAGGCTGTGGAGTGGCCCAGGGTGATGTGGAATTTATGGCAGAAATTAACCATTTTTTTGGATCTGAAGGCAGCGGCGTTATCTGTAATGATTTTCTCAGGGCAGCTAAATCTGGAGAGGATATTGGTTTCGAGAAATTGGATAATGGTGGAGTCATTGGCTTGCCTGCATGGTATGGATTCAATCCACTTGGTGAAATAGTCGGTGGCTGTAAGAATCCATTTGTGCTGGCCTGAGGAAGAGGGATGGATTTCTCCAATGAAGACAAGACCCCATTGTTGTAAAGGTTTTTCAGTTGAGATGGGTCTAATGGGCAAGGGCAGCAACTTTCTTTTGCCTTCGAAGATTTGGCATTTGTGGCATGAGGCATCAAACTCTTTTACATCTGCAAACAAAGAGGGCCAATAGAAACCCGCCCTTAAGATCTTGTCAGCAGTGGACTTCCAATATAAATGCCCTCCACAGTCCCCTACGTGGAACTCCTTCATAACATGGTCAGTTTCATTGATTGTTAAACAATTCAACAATATCCCTTCATGGTTTTTCCAAAACAAAGCACTATCTATGACACAAAACTTTGACACCTTCATTTTTAAAAATCTCTTTTTGGTCTTGGAAAATCCTGGAGGAGCACACAAGTTTAACAATGTGTAACAAATATCAGCATACCATGGGGATTGCAAAAAGGTCTCACTGATCTGTGGAGTCGCCAGCTCCTGTTCATTGTCCAACTGGTTAACGTCTAAGGCTTGCAAATTGGTTTCAGATAGCAGTTTGGCTAAACCTTGTCCCTTTATGAGCTTGGTGGGTCTTATTCAATGTCATATTCAAGGATATTGGCAATCCAGTTGTCTCTTTTGCCTTCTAGTCCCTCTTGAGTCAATATGTCTTTTACGACAGCATGTGGGACATAGGCGATCACATGTGAATATAAAATGTAAACTTGAAAATCCTTGATTGCCTTAACGAGAGAATAGGCCTGTTTCTCCATGATTTGGTACTTCAAAGGAGCATATCTAAGGGCTCTGCTAAAGAATGCAATTGGTTTTTCATTTCCTTGGTCGTCCTTTTGCAGAAGGATAGTAGCTATCGTGTGCTCTGAAGAAAAAGAAAAGATGATAAAATCCTTATCAAATTGTGGGCTCATGAGGGCCGGAGTTTGGGTTAGTGCAATTTTAATGCTCTCAAATGCTTGCTTGGCCTCTAGAGTCCATTTCACCTTGGAATCTTTCTTTAACATGTTGCTTAACAATCTTAATAGCTCAACTACGTTTGGGATAAATCTCCTTAGGAAATTGATTTTTCCAAGGAATGCCTGCAACTCTTTGATGTTTCTCGGATAAGGGATTTGTAGAATGGCTTGGATTCTTTCCGGATCAATTATGATGCCATGTTTTGAAATAATATGGCCTAGAAGCTTGCCTTCCTCAAGGCCGAAGAGGGACTTCTTGGGGTTTAAGGAAATGCCATATTTCCTACATGTCATGAATACTTGCCTGAGGTGCTTGAGGTGCTCTTGGTCAGATTTGGACAAAGGGGTTAGGTCGTCGAGATAGATAACCAAGAAATCATGGATTTCCCTGGAAAATGCAATGTCCATGGCCCGTTGAAAGGTAGCACCTGCATTCTTTAGTCCGAAATGCATCTTCACATATTTAAATGTTCCCCACGGTGTTGTAAAGGCTGTTTTGTCTTGGTCATCTGGGTGAACAAGTATTTGATTAAAACTTGAAAAGCCATCTAGCAAAGAGATTCTAGATGACCCCACTACTCTTTGGAGAATGTGGTCCATTTTGGGCAATGGGTAGTGGTCTTTAAGGGAGACTTGGTTCAGATTCCTTAAGTCTACACAAAGCCTAATCTCACCTGTCTTCTTTCTTGTGGGAACAAGATTGGATACCCATTCCGAAAATCTAATGGGTGCTATAATGCCAGCCTCAAACATTCTTTTCACTTCTTTTTCGATCAAAGGGAGAAGGACTGGATTGATTCTCCTTAGTTTTTGTTTGAAGGGCTTTTGATTTGGTTTTAGAGGGATGGTATGTTGAATAACCGAGGTGTCATAGGACTTCAAGTCCTCATAACTCCAAGCAAATACATCTTGGAACTCTTTGAACAGGTCAATATATTTTGGTTTTTGATCAGGTGGCAAAGACTTGGACATTTTAATCATTTTGGGCTTCTCTGCTGTTCCAATATTACAGTCTTCAATTGCAGTGTTTAGAGGTTGCATTTTTGGTTTTTTGGGAACATCATTTGCATCAAAGATGTCTTCTAATGGAGTGAGACCCGCAGGTAAAAAATTGTTTTTTAAATCAATGATTTCGGCCTCTGTTTCAACTATTTCTCCTGAATGTATCTGCCTGAGCTCTTGCATGTTTTTGGCATCAAAAATGGTTGGGCGTAGCATTTTTCTAGCTGTTTCAGCTGTTAGGGTTTGCTGATTTTGGGTTTTTGTTTGTTGTTGTTCACCCATGGCATCCATGTCAATGTTTAAACTTGAAAACTCTTACTGCAAAGTCAAAAAATTGTTGATTTGTGCATCGTCCTCAAAAACTTGCCAATCTTTAATATTGTTAGGGACAGCAGGCCTGTGCTTTACCTCATCAGTAAAGTGGTGATTGGGCTCAAAGGGAAGCTTGCAAGTGCTAGCAAAGGTGGCTAGACTATGAGCATGCATGTTATGGCTTCTTGATATCTTGGCAAGCTTGGATTCAGTGAAGGAATTGAGTATTTCTGTGGCAGCAGACCTATAAGCTCTTAGCTTGTTGTCATTGGTGACAAAGTTGCCTTTCATTTGTTGGATTATTAAGTCGGAGTCACCTAGAATGGAAACTTTTGCAGCCCCAAGAGCTTTGATGAGATTAAGGCCTAAAAGGAGGGCCTCATACTCTGCCATGTTGTTGGTGCATTTGAAATTCAATCTATAGGCATGACCCTCTGCATGGTTGTTTTGGGTATTATGGATCCATACTCCTGCCCCTGCTCCTAGCTTATTTACTGAACCGTCAAACTCCAAATACCATAGGATTTCTTGGTCTTGGCTAGTATTGAGAGTTGAAATCATTATCGGAGTGGGCAAATTTGAATTTCCTGTTTCGGGAGGTTCTCCTTGTGTGCTGGTTGCATTGTTTGTTTTGACAATTTCTTTGGTATGGGTAACCGATTCCTCACTTATACATGTTTCTTTTTCTAAATCAAAAGGCTTATCACCAGTTGGGGGACCATCATCATCATTGAACAAAATAAAGGAATCCATATCAGAATGGATTGAGTAAATGGGAAAGTTTTGGGGCTTTTCCTCACTACTCACCACATACTTCATCAGTGTTTCTCTATACAGTCTCTTTGGTTGCCCAAAGACTGAAATAGTGGCGTAAGAGAGGTCTAATTGAAGGGATCCTTGGAGTTTTTCTCCCTAAGATCTTGACAAGAGCATCCCATATTTTGGTGGAATGTCAGTAACCACCACGTCCATCAGAATTGTTTTGTTGGGATATTGGACTAAAGACACACATAGATCTTTGATTAAACATAAACACTTGACCTGACTTGAGTCAAAGGAGAATAGGTCTTTGTAGGGTCTTGTGACATTAAGGTTTAGCTTTTCCATTACAGCTTTGGGCATAAGATTGTGTGAGGCACCTGAATCAAACATAGCATTGTGCAATACTTTGTCATGTATATGTAGACTTACATAAAAGGGCAGAACAACTCCATATGCTAGTTTTCCATTAACCTCAGGACCGAATAACAGCTCAGGCATATCATCTAAAACATTGACATCATCCTTGGTCTCTGGCATTTGAAGTGATTTTTGGATTTGTTGCCTATACACATCATGTTTGGCCAGCTCAGAGAGGGGGATGGAAATCTTAAGCTTACTTATTTCTGCTTCTAAGTTAAATGGTTTCTCCAATGGAGTCTTTGTGTTGGCAGTGGCAGATTTTCCCCTTTCAAGTGTATTTTCTGCGATTTCCTCTTGATTATTAGCGTTATGGTGAGTGATACCTTGCGGTATTTCTGTTTTGGGAAGGTTTTGCGGAGTGTTGTTCAAATCTTCTTTTGAGGGAGAAGATAGCAAAGGCTGATCATTAGAGGGTTGCATGTCTGTTATGTCTTCCATAGTTACTTCCTACAGGTTTGGGACAGTCTCATCAGCCAGTTCTGTAATAACAGCCGTGCCTTTAATCTTCTTGGGTTGTTTTGTTTGCTTTTGTTTGACGGGCTCGGGCACATCAATTGTTCCGGTCCTCAGTTTATATTGCTTGTGCACTTCATACACAGCAGAATCATAGCCTTGTTTGAAGTCAAAAGACTCTCCGGTTTGAATCTGAAATTTATCAAAGTCATGCTCATCTTGGTTTAGTTGGATATGATCGCAGTCTTCTTGTGTTAAGAAAACCTGCTGTTCACTCTTTGAACCCACCCAGTTTATATGAGTATCTTCTAATGGCTCACTAGATGTAGATGCCTCTGTGTAGTTCTCTAGGAAAGGAGGTCTTATATCATGATGTGGGCTGGATCGTCCAACGTTTGGGTTGTGATTTTTCCTGAAATTTGGGTTCCTAACAGTGTTGGCTTGTGGCGCATCCCATGTAGACTTTCTCTCAACGGTTTCTATTCTATCTCCCAGCCTGTGCATGCCACTGATAATAGCATCCAGTTTTTGGTCTAAGGCTGAAGGTTCCTCTTTAAAGGTGGTTCT
This sequence comes from Pinus taeda, assembly GCA_000404065.3. Classification (NCBI taxonomy): domain Eukaryota; kingdom Viridiplantae; phylum Streptophyta; class Pinopsida; order Pinales; family Pinaceae; genus Pinus; species Pinus taeda. Next base: position 166 of record APFE030667835.1, on the reverse strand, counting down.
TCTCTCGGCTCTCACTCTATTTCTCTTGGCAATTAAGTTTGCCTCCACGCTCACAGCAACGTCTTGCATCTCTGCCAGGCTTTGAGGGGCTCTTTCCCTTAACTGATAAGCCATGTCAGTATCAAAGCCATTGGGGAATTTATATAACACAAGATCAGGTGGAGGC
>APFE030667834.1:0-116298 GCA_000404065.3 Pinus taeda | reverse complement strand
TAAATAATTAAACATTCTAGAATAATAATTATTAATTTAATATCTTAAATTAATAATTATTTTATTCTAATTTTATTATAATTTTATAACCTATGATAAAATTGTATTTTTGGATCATCTAACAGTTGCTTGCTGCTTTTCTCCAGGTCTCCATATTTTATGTTGTCTTGCTCCACTAGCTGCACTTTCATAATCTGTCTCTGTTTTCATCTTGCTGCTGCTTCCGCTGCTTCTCTTTCTTGCTGATGTCCTCTGCTGAGATGCTTTCAACATGATTCTTCTAATGAGCTCAATTTCTTTGTCCCATAGTTCTTCAAGCTGCTGATTTCTTGCTGCCTGCTGAGCTAAGACGGCTTGCTCAGTCTGTCCTGTTACTTGCTGACTTATTGATCTTATGCTTGTTTCTGTTCCAACTGGCACCTGATCATCCATACCCTCTTGTCTTCTGGAACAGAAAACTTCTTCTCCCTGCAATTGACTACTCAACTGAGTCAAATGTTCTGCAACAATACCTGCATTCATAAAACACTTGTTAGAATAAAAAACATAAGGCATCAATGCCTTGTATTCCTTTGCCAGAATTTTAGTATACTGTTCTGAATCCTCCACTATCAGCACATCAGTATGCTGATCCAAACTTCTCAAATAATCCTTTGAAGAATTCTCAAGACTGTCAACCAGTCTTCTTCCCATATCATTTGCTTCCATGGCAATTTTCTGTACTTATTCACTGTATTGAACTCTTCCATCTGCTTCATTCTCCCTGTCATATCCTGGATTCTCCAACCAGTATTCCAATAGTGCAATTCCTTTGTAGCATTGTTGAAGCATCACATCATCATTTACCGTCCTTGCATTCATGCACAACTTGTCAGTTTGAAAACTACAAGTTTTAACAGTCCCACTTGTCGGTTCAGATACCAGTTCTTCCAGCTGATCCTCTTCTTCATTCACATGAACTTCCTCTTCCAACTCAGCTGCTCTGAGTTCTTCCCGTTTCAACTGTACATCCACTGTCTGCTCCAAGTATTCCTTTCCTCCAAATAACAGAGTTTTTGGATCAGTCTTCTGTCCCGGTCCATCTTCTTCTTGCAGAGGTAACAATGTATGATTGACATCATCCTTTCCAAACTTATAGGTGTTTCTCTTCCCATCATGCATGGCTGCTCTATCATATTTCCAAGGTCTTCCAAGCAATATGTGACACACATCCATAGGCATCAAATCACAAACAATTTTATCTTTGTACTTGCCCACTTGGAATTCTACTTCACACTGTTCACTTACCAACAGTTGATCTCCCTTTTTCAACCATGACACTTTATAAGGTGTTGGATGCTTCATTGTCTTCAGCTTAAATTTCTCCACTACTTTTGTAGAAACCAAATTATCAGTGCTGCCACTATCAATGATCATCTGGTAACATTTTCCTTGGACTTTACACACTGTCCTGAATAAAGCCTTCCTTTGTGGCGGTTCAGTCATCTCCTTTGCTGGCTTAAGTAAAACTTTATTAAGTACCAGAGACTCTCCTCTTTCTGGTGTATTTACTTCCTCTGTTACTGCTGCCACTGGTACCTCTTCCTCAGCTGGAGCAACAATTGCATTCCTCTGCTTTATGTCTGCACTCTCTGGGCACTCAAAAGCTCTGTGTCCCAGCTTATTGCATCTGTGGCATATTATTTCTCTGCCTCCTCCTCTGCCTCCTCTACCTCTAAAAAATCTCCCTCTGCCTCTTGCATCACCTCCTATGGATGGATGCTGGGTTGAGCTACTGCTAGCTCCTTCTGCAGGTGCTGTAGATCTTCCACTACCACCTTGGCTTTCTTTTCCTCTGAAAGTCCCTCTCCCTCTGGCAGACTGATTCCTCATGAGTTTTTCCTCCGCTTTCAGTGCTATCTGATAAGCTTCCTCTACTGTTTTAGGAGACAACAGACTTATCTCATCCTGAATGTCCATCCTGAGGCCATTCATATATCTTGCCACCCTCTCATCTGTATTTTGGGCTTCTCCAACTCTTATGCTCACCTTATAGAACTCTTCTGTATACTCTTTTACTGTCAAAGCTCTCTGTCTAAGATTTTTCATTTGTCTAAACAATGTCTGTTGATAGTTACTGGGCAAAAATTTACCTTTTAGATTTGCTACCATTCTGCTCCAATTCTTGATTGGCTGCTTACCCAGTCTCCTCCTTTCCGCCTGTACACCATCCCACCAGAGTGCTGCATGGCCTATTAATTTGGTGACAACAAACTTTACTTTCTTCTTATCTTCCATTTCTTCATAATCAAAGAATTTCTCCATGCTATTAATCCAGTCAATCAGTTCTTATGGATTCAGTCCTCCTTGGTATACCGACACTAATTGGTTCCATGGCCTGGCTATGGATTTCAACACTAACTGAAAGAACCTCATCTCAGGAGTAACCTCTACAGCTTCCTCCTCTGTAGCTTCAATTTCGGGCTCACTCACATCTCCATCATCTATGTTTCTCCCTGAGGTTAACGCGTCCAATCTAGCTCGCAGCTCTTCTATGCTTTCCATTATTTCAGCGTTTGCAACAGGTCGTCCTCTTCCACCATGTCCTCGTCCTCTTCCAATTCTGAAAGCCATCCTTCTCCTGCTCCTGAGATTCAATTCTATGTCAGTTGTTGCCTCTGATACCACTAATGATGGACTGGAAGCTGGCTCTAATGACAGTCTCCCCAACTTGATTGAAATATCTTCAATATCTGCCTCTCTCTCCCTCGGATTTCTTCTCGAATCATCAGTCATTAAACTAATAATTTCATTCCTTTGTGAAAGTTCATAAGTCTCTCAAATTAAGCCAGATTGAAAACTGCCCTGCAATAATTATCTTACCACGCACCCAGCATATAAATAGGCACACATCACATTATAAAGGGAATTTACAATATACACGCAACTATATAAACCATGGGCGACATATAAATATGCGCACAACAATATATACACAGCTATAGAAGCAATGTAAAATATATAAATACGCGCACACCTATATCAAAGCGTAAAGGATTGCGCATAAGATTCACGCCTCTACACAGTATGTATTGACAGTTAATATAAACCCATGCACATGGTAATTTATAAAAGGGCAGGATCGTTCCACACTTAACACACAATCATGATTACTGTGGCTGATATGCGCAGCCCAACAGGTTATATGCATAGCCATAAATTTACAATGGAAATCATGCAGCTATCATAGAATCAATCCAAAACAAATCAATTAAACTTGCGCTGTCCACGCAACCAATACACAGCGAATTGTATGAGGTTAAACTATTACTATTCACGCCTATACTCTGTCTCCAATCGACTGAAGAATACAAATCCCAATCTTAATAGTGCCCCCTTGCCAAGGTATAATACACGGTTTTATGTATAATATAAAATCAGTTACGCCCATGTGGAATCGGCGGAATTGCTCCACTATACAACGATGTTTTTTAAAGTATCCATCAACAATATAATGTTCAGTTCATTATATGAGAGGAAGAGTTTCATAACCCAATACAGACATCGCCCCTCAGCTTGGCGGCCAATCCATTTTTATTCATAATGTATAACCTTATTTAGTACAAAAGCAACTTTTTACCTAATAATTTAAGGCTTTTACAATTTAGCAAGTTTTATTCTCCATGCTGATCCTACTTTTTAAAGAAAAGATAGCATGTTTTATTTTTTTCCTATTTTTAACTGGAAATTGCAGGCTTTTTTCCGTGTGAATGGCATGCACCTGCATCAATGCCTCACTAAGATTCTCTCCTCTGAGCTCAGTCTTTCGGCATCTCTCTAGTTCTCTCCTCTGGAACTAATTGAGCTCTCCTTACTCTAGGTTGCTGTAATCTTCTCACCTTATTATGCCACTACTTGTGTGACAATATAAATACCAAAAAGCCTCCAATATTCAAACCAAATTAAAACAAGAATATATCATCTCACCTTCAAGATCTCTGCATGATCTTGTTCTACCATTCACCTGCACTTTGAATGGATTGTTCTCTGTTTCTTTGCATCTGCAAATTCTGCTAATAGTCTGCTACACTTTATCTCTATGTGCCTACTGTTTTTCATATTTAAAATCTGATCTCCTCTTGCCTGCTTTCATCACCATTCACCTGTATACACACCTTCAAAACATAAATCTGTTCTAAGTTTTCTCAAAAATTCTTACACGCATAATTTCTTTGTTTTTCTCTGATACCAAATGATGCCAGCCTAAGCTACAACTAACATAATGATGTAGCCTAAGCCACAAACTACCCATAATATGCAAATAAACACTGTGTCCCAAGATTAATCACTTGAACGATGGTGAAAACCCTCTATAACCAAGGTTTCATGTTCTTAATTAAACTCTATGTGGAAATTTTTAATTAACTATCCAAAGTCTTAAACTTTAATAAACCTCCAATTAATTCTTAATCCTTATAACTTAACCCTTCGATAATCACCCGTGCATATTAACCATACCATAGTCTTTAGACTTTGGTTAAACTCAACTTAACCCATAATACATTATTCTCGCTTATTTCTATTATAATTCTCATACAATATAAATATTTCATAAACCATACTTAACCTTACCTTTCCACCATTCCACAAACCTTTGCACATATATCAACGCTCAACCTTAGCGCATTCAACCTCTGCCATCAATCTCACTCCTTAATTCGATGGTTATCGCGTCACCCGATCGCCAGCTTGCTTGGTTGATCTCCACCGTTGATCTACCTCATCAGATCCAATGACTATCGCACAATCTCATGTGAAATTAAGTATGACCGATATCTGATTGAGAGCATGCAAGATTTATGGTTTTCTCATGCTACATGTCAACCATTAAGGCTAATCACGTGAAATTTCAAAATATCGGTTACCATATTTAGGGCGCACGAGATACAGCTTACCACCTACAAAGACCGCTCTACTATTTTTCACGTGGTTTAAATCTCCATCATTCATCTTCTTAACTTTATTCTGCATGACTTGATCCTAGCCATCTATCTCCCTTGCTCTTGTTCATTGATTTGGCTGATCCAATGACTGTGCTTTGCTACTACGTTCTTTTGTCTCTTACTATGTAATAGCCCATTTGTTCAATTTTCTGCCTGTGTATTTGTTTTCACCTTTCGATCTTCACTTGTTCTGATTTCAATCTCTACTCCATTACTTCATCCCTTCGCACCTTACGTAACTCATTAGGTTTTAAGAACCCTTACAATATACCTTCATTGTAACATTAAGATTTCTCCAATATTGTCTGTGTATAAACTCGTAACACTCCTCTACACTTCATCTCTGGTTCCGCACAACTACAAACCTATGTTATGCAGGATTACTAGAATCCAAATACAATTCATTCAATTACTTCATTCGCACAACGCAAACTCAAAAATCGAGTTATCTATATTAATAAACAAATAATTACAAACGGATTCCTTTTTGGCCTAATCTTCACTATCAGTGGCCTTTTCCTTTCTTGCTCGTAGGCTTACAATCAACCCTATCTAACTAACCCACTCTCTAACTCCTAGCTAGCTAACCCTTTTATATGCCTTTTAGGCTTACATTTATACAAAAGGTTTTGTAACCCATTTCTTGGTTCAGATCCTTAATCTGCTCATCAATTCCCAAAATATCTCAATGATCCCTTGAGGATCTCAACAACTCAACTAAATCCTAAGGATTCTCTTTAATCCCCAAAATCTTTAAATCAATTCCTCATCTAGCATTTACAATATTTCAAAATCTCTCAATCCTCACTAATCACTCATCATCACTCATGTTCTCCTACATTCGATAACATTTACAAATATGCCTCACAATACTTAACTAATCCTTATTCTAGTTTCTCTCATTAAAATCACACAAAAACTTAATAATTACATTAATTTGATACATAGGAATCCAACTTCCTTGAAAACACAAGACCCACTATGTCTACTAAAATACAATTCTGAGTCGAATTCTCTTGCATCATATGTTATCTTTCACCAGAATCTATGTTGAGACAAAACTTAAGAAATTTCTTCTTGACCACATTCAATTGAATCATAAAAAAATTAAATGGACCTAATTATTATATTATGAGAACATTTCTTTCAGATGTAAAACATTTTTTCAAACAAGACACTTTCATATCTCTTGTCCCTATGCTAGAAAGAATACAAAAAAGAAAAAAAAAAGATGATCCACAAGCCAAAAGGCTGGCAGGATTCATATCCTCACCTCTCAGAAGATGAAGAAAAAGAAACGATGGATATCCAACCTATACATGTTGAAGTAGATGTTTAGGCACAATACGATAACCATGCAAAAGGAGGTGTTGAGGTTAGGTTCGAAGTGCAACCCATAACTCGATGGGCACAGGGTCACTTGAGATTTAGGATTTTAATAGGATGGGGGTCACTAAATGAGCACATGTATGTAAGAGTTCATATCCTAACAAAGAACTTTCACTATTGTCTCCTAGATGTGATCTAGCTTGGGTCCTTTTGATCCAAACTCGAAGGGATGGCAGAGAGGAAAAAAAGAGAAGTTAAATTATTCTTCCCACATTTAAACTTGAATGTTGTATGTTTCACTATATATTTTTTTTGTTTTTAGTCCTCTTTAACTCAATGTCTTGAGGCGTATTTCCTTAATGCATTATGCATATGCAAAATGTAATTTTGTTCTTCCATTTTGATAAATAAAATTATGGGTGTTCTTTTCTCCAGAAAAAAATTATTTAACTAGCATAAATTTATCTTAATTTTGGAATACTAAGAGTCTAACAGAATCATATCTCTATAAATGTAATATTTCATCAATTTGTACTTAAAAAATAGGTTAAAAAGAGGTGTACATATTGAGAGATTATACCCCTCTCTACACTTAGCACGATATGGATCTATGTTGGTACTTACTTATATATATAATATATATATATATATATATATTTCACATATTTATATATAGAAATATGTTTATTTCTAATTGTATGTTTATTAATTAAATTTATTAATTTTTTATATGTCTATTGACCAACCTAGATCCATATTAACTTTGGATCTACCAAACTTCAAGGGGGATCTTGAAATATTATGGTTACCAATATGGATCATTATTATATTAAAGTACAATATAACAAATTGAATTGAATTGAATTGAAATATCAATTTATTACCTTTTTAATTGAACCAACATTGTTGTCTTAGAGGTGTACATGCTCTACCCCCTTTCAATTTGAACATTTAACCCCTTAGGAGGAAACATGTGGACTTAACCATTAGGCCCACTCAAATTATACAATCATCAACCCACCAAAAATTATAGTAAAAAACAAATGTGCTTGTAAATTCAATTTAACCACTCCAATTAAAAACAACAACAACTACTTATGGAATACTATAATGATGCAATAAAGTCCTTGATCGGGGTATTACTTCATGCAAACACGTGGAAGGGGAGGAGGAATTGACCATCTATAGTTATCCTTCTCCATAAAGTGGGGGAGGGGTCATCTCGCCCTCCACTTGGAAATATTAATTAAATACCCAAGTAGTAACTGGCACACACATTAAGCTGGACAACACTCAACCTAGCTACGGAGGGAAGGGAATCAAGTGAGTCAAGTTGGAAATGCAATTGGCATCGAGACTAATCATTGTCATTCCTTAGCAAAGAAGGGGGTAACATGCCATAATGTGTTAGCATCTTTTGATATGTGTTGTTGTTTCCTTAACGTTGAAATGGGAAGGTTCTGGTCCTACTGACCTATCCTTCCTTATGCAAGAGTTATCTACTATGAATTCTTCTATTTCTCTATCGACAGGCACCATTAAAAAAAATTCGACTCAGAGGTCATGCTTGCCTGAAAAGTTTATCATTTTTTGGTACATAGTGGATGATGGAGGACATCGATTTTGTGCTTTATGGCTATGGTGTAATTCCCATCTTGGAAGTGCTTGGTTTTAAGTGACTCTTTATCCATCTCAACTTTTTATGTTTGATATAAATTTAGTTGGAATAATTATTGCACTCATCTTCGTTAATTATATTGTTCCTCCTCTCTTCACTTTCTTTTATTTGGAGATATTATGTGTGCTTATCTATTTACACCTCCCTCTAGTTACAAAAAGGGTGTTTGGCCTCTATCTTCTGTTCCTCGTCAGAGTACCAAAATTTCTACGACTAGTTCAATTGGCTCCCTCACTACTCCCTCTTTCCTTGCATTTTGACTTCCTGTTTCTTTCATCACTCGTAGAATTTCCTTTTTAGTGGAAGCCTCCCTAATTGTTGAATCCTCTCACATTACCTTGTGAGGTTTACTTGGGTTTAAGAATTCTCATCACCCTTCTTTTTCAATAGTTTCTTTCCAACCCCTACCATTAATCATTCCTTTCCAGTGCATCAAAATTAGGAATGACTCCTCAAGCAAAGTGGAAGGGATCTCATGGGATCACTTCAAGCCTCAAGCCACTACGCAAATATTTCAAGAGCACGCTCTTGAGCACATGTAGTATGTGATGTACCAAGCTGCTATTGAATCCAAGCATGAAATAAATGAGCACATTAATAAGGAATCCTTTCCTCAGTAGCTAAGTAGTTTCCATATGACATCTTTGCATTTTAGAACTATATGGGAACATCAAAACTCTAATAAAAAATGTAGAAAAACCTGTAGATTCACAAGCTCATGAAATGTGCTAAAGCATAGGATAAGAATCTACTTCTACTTTTAACTAGCGGAAGCCAACAGATCGATGAAAACAATAAGAACAAGAAGAAGATAAATCAATGGCACATAACATAAGATGTATATGGGGAAATCCACTACTCAAAACCTTGCTATCTATATTGCATTATCAAAAATATGATTGAAGATACAAAGATTGTTCTCATTAGAACAATTTTGCACAAGTATGCTTAACTCTCTCAGCTCACAAGATATCCTTTATCTAACACTTAGCCAATTTTGTAGCTCTCCAAGCTCCTAATCTCGTGTAATGCCTAGGATGAATAACATGTATTTAAAGGGAATTCATGCTTCCAAGAATGCACAATCCAAACATAGATTCTTCTTTGATTGCATGCATGATATTTACACTCTAGTAAATAATACCACCGATATTACATTGTCCCTACACTCTAGTCTCAACTGGGTCTTTCTTTGCGTTGACATGCATGAGTTTCTCATGAGGGAATCTTCAGTTAACTGGAGTAGCATTAGTGAATGAATTAGTGCACCAACTAACTGTTAGTCCTCTATTAGTTACTCAAATATTTTGGAACTAATTTAACTGAACTTAGCTCAATAAACTGAGTGATCTAATTTCCAACTCAATTTAAACTCATGTTGGGCCCCTAAAAATTAGGGAGAACATATACATAACTATAGAAAGAATTCCAACTCAAAATTCCTAAGCTAATTAAAATTGATTAACTATTTATAAGTTGCTATGATAATATAACTTAATTTATATTCTTAGATTAGTTCAAGGACAAATTAAACTAGAATTTCTTCTTGTCATTTCTCAACACTCCCTCTCAACAAGAAAGGGATTGTTTGCTACCCCAATCTTGTCTGTGTGAAACTCGAATTTACATCTTGACAATTACTTTGTCAAAATGTCATCATCTTTCTCCTCCGTGGGAATGTACTCTAACAACATAATCTGCATTAATACACAATCTCTGAGATGATGATATCAGATATCAATATGCTTTGACGGATCATGAAAATTTGTATTTTCAGAGAGTTTGATACAACTTTGATTATCGTAGTAAATCATAGTTGGATCCATATGCTAACCAAATAAGAAAACTAGGATCTTCCTCATCCAGATTGCCTCACATGTTTCCTGAATCACAGCCATGTACTCTTCCTCTACCAAACTGGGTGCAACCGATCTTTGTTTCCTGTTGTACAAAGAAATTGTTGCTGACCCCATACTGAAGATCCCTCCTAATTTGCTCTTCCTATTGGATGGAATCCCTACCCAATCTACATCTGTGAAGCCTTGAAGCTTCACTCCCTTTGTCCACCTGTATCATAATCCATACTGAGAAGTGCCCCTGAGGTATCTCAACACATGCTTTGCCACCTTCCAATACAACTTGGTAGGTGATGGGCCTCTAAATTAGACATAAATTAAGGTCCATGACTCTAAATTAAAACATAAGTTAAGACCTATGACCATCCTTTAACACATTAAACCTCTCTTTCTACATTAGATAATTTATTTTTAACTTTAATATATTAATTCAGAATGTTTATGAATAATTGGGTATTTGTGCCTAATATTATTTATTTTTGTGGAATATTATGAGAATATTGAGCAGATTATGAAGATTTGGAGGAGGAGATAATTTAGGGTATTTTTCCCTGCTATAGGAGGATCAATAATAAATATTAAATCAACAAGATATTTTGGAATTATGGCACAGATTGTGGAACTCCAATGATTGAGAAAATCTAAGAATGTGTTCCACTAATCAAGGGACCAGATCCACTAATCAAGGGATTTTGGTGGCGAAAGCTCCCTCCATTCATGGGGAATGATTCCTAATCATTTTGTATAAGTACAAAGTTGAATTTCCCTATAGGGGGAGATTTTCATTAGTGTTGTTGTGGAGAGAACTCATATTTTTGCAGCTCCATTGTATTTTCTTGCAGGGATGTAATTCTATTGATAAAAATAATGAAGATTGGTGTCATGCTCAGCTTCTAAATCTTTTTCTCCTCCATAGGTCTCTGAGTTTACTTGGGATTGGCCATCCTAGGAACCTTAGAGCCCTTTTTTATCATTTTCTTTCCTTCTTTACACTGTTTATTCACGTGCATCTCTTGTTTTTATTTCTTTCTTTCTCTTCATTTAGGATTAATGATTTCTTGTTGTAGGATCGAGTTAAGTGGTTGGTGTAAGTAATTTTGCAACATCAAAAGCATAATTTCATCCTTGGAAAAGATTTGGAAGTTCAAACTAATCATTGAGCTACTTGGATTAGTCTTCTTATTTCCAAATCTAGATTTTTGGAACTCCTTTGTGGCAAAGAACAATAAATTTCTACTATTTTTTAGAGAATGCTAACGAGATTCAATCAAGTTGATTCCACTTGAATTAGATCACAAAAACATTCTAGTTCATAACAAAAATCACCCCATTGCATCTGAACTTGATTTGGTTAGGCATTTTTTAGATTTACTAGCTCACTAGTTCTCGGATTTCTAGATTTTCGACTAGTAATGTTGTTCTATTTTTTAGCATAGGTTAATAGAGGTATTTTTGAGTAATTCCACTTCGAATGGGGACCTAAGACATCTTACTTAATAATAAAATTTGTCCCATCCAATTTATATTTGATTGTCTTGGTCATTAGATGAAATATAGTAAATCTGTACATCCTGTAGTAAATCACTGCAACATCCTGTAGGAAAGCCTGTTTTGAGCCTGAATTGAGAAAAATCATCATTGAAGCTGTGATTAGGCCTCTACTTTACCTCCATGCCATCAAGGCCATTTTAACCCTATTGCTCCTCACTTAGGTCAGCATTTTGCTAGTTTTCAAGTGTAGGATTTATTTACTATTTCTTCCATTTTTAGTCTTACAATAGATCTCATCAATGACTTCATCTTATTCTGCAAATTTTCCTCATGCATGAAGTAGACAGCTAGCTCATTAAACTATTTTTTTCTATCTCCTTGACATTCTTCTTGTTTACATGTTTTCTAGACAAATATCATTGTTTGATGCAGTGCAAGTGTTTTAGAAATAGAGAAAGATTTTATAGCAAGCAACCTCCTTCCAACTTCATCCATCCATAATCATTCCTTGCTTTCACTAAGACCTTCACCAATTTCATCAATTTACATGGAAACTTCTCCAAGCATGTTGAGCAAATCCAACCATATCCCAACCCTGGTTTTGAGTTCTAAGTGATCCTAGGCATTTTCTCACTTATTCCATCCACCAACCACCTTCCCTAAGCCTTCCATCACCTCCATCACCCATCATTTTGCTCTCGGTTGTATCTTGTAGAAATACAAGCAATCCTATAGGTTTTCTTGTAGTGGCCTATTTTGAGGCCAAATTGAGGTAAAACCTCTAGGAAACCACACAAGGTCACCTAAGGGTCTCCCAAGCCTTCTAACCATCCTCCATCATCTCCAAGCCACTTGCCACATCACCAAAAGAGATTAGATTTCACACTCTCACATGAAAAAAGAAAAAAAGAAAAAAAGAATTATTTTATTCATTTACATGCACAGTAGTAGAAGGTTTGATGGGTTGAATCTACATTCTTAGGACAGTAGGATTGAATACATGTTAACTTAGAATTATTTTGAAGCAAACCCTCTTAGCAGTTAGTTAGAAAATTGTGTGTTTTAGCATTTGATTTCAGTCTCTTTCCTTGTACTTTCTTTCTTGCAATAGGTTAAGGTTCCATTTCGAACATTTCATTTTCTATAATTAGTTTAGGATTTGGCTTCAGTACATGCACTCCATTACATCATGACAGCAAAGGAAGGACACATTATATGCCACACATATAGTGTCAATACCTCTTAAGTTTATATGAACCCCGGGTTGATAATTAAAGTCGATAGCCTTGGGAGTTGCAGCATTCTTGTTACAATACCGAGGCTCATCACTTTTTTGCGCCATTGTCGGGGAGCTACCAAAGTGTGCATTGTTTTCTTTCCTAGTTGATTCATTTCTTTTTACTTTTCTTTTTACTGCACTGCATTATAGTTTTCATTCAATCATAAAAACAAAAACAAAAAAAATCTCGAACACCAACCCACCCCCCTCATTTGATCACGTGGTGCAGTAAGAGCCACATCACCATTCACTTTTGCAGGTAGAAGAAGAAGATGGTGAAGAATGTAGAAGAAATTGATGGAGATGATGACAATGAGGAAGATGCTCTCATATTTCCCATTCAAGATAATAATGGAAGTGTGGACATGAAGAACATCCCTCCATCTTTTCTTCCAAAATTTCATGGTCTAAGGTCAAAGGATCTAGAAACCTTTCTCTTTGAATTTCAATTTGTTTGTAGATATTATGGTTACTTATTAAAAACTCAAAAACTGAGATTGTTTCCTACAACATTGAAGGATAGAGCTCTTAAATGGTTCAAGAGTTTAAGGACTAATTCAATAAGAACATGGAATGATATGCAAAAGATATTTCTAGAAAAATATAAAGATCATGATCTTAAAGAAGAAATCTTTAGAATGAATCAAAGAGAAGATGAGAGTCTAGAGGATCTAATAGAGAGGTACATGTATAATGTTAAGAGGGGGAAACTACAACATTTAGGATTTGACACACTAAAAACCCTCTTACTTAGAACAATTAGGGATGAGTGTATTGATATTCTTAGGTGATGTATACCAATTATCATTTGAAGAAATTTGTGAAACATGCAAACACATATCAAGAGGAAAGGCAAGAGTAAGTCAAGCAGCATCAAGATCGGTAAGTCAAGCTAAACTTGGAAATTTGTTTGATGACTTTAAAACAAAAATCCTTAGCAATCTAACTGAAAAAGTAGAAATGTTAAGAAATACAAAATGAGAAAAAAGAAGTTGTTTGTGTTGTTCATGCAGAATCACATGATGTTAAATGTTGCTCCTCATTATGAAGGTTGAAGGAAGTTCACCAAGAGAACAAAGGAGCAAGTCAATTGCCAATGCAACAATGTTATGTAGCTCCAAGAGGACCATGGCAGCCTATTAAGCCTGATATGATGCAAAAGCCTAATTCACAATTTCAAACTCATGCACATCCACCTCAAAGTAATTGGAACACACTCTTTCCTTGGAAAAATTGGCCATCTCAACCCCAAAACCAATATTGGCAACAAGGCTAGCAAGGAACTTATGGGAGCCATCCACAATATCCTCAGTATTTTCCTCAATATCCTCCATACCCAAATCCATGTTATCCCTACCATTCACCTCCACCACAACCACAACCCCAACCACATCCATCTCAAATATCCACTGCCACTCAACCACCTGTACTACCATTTCCAAACCCACACATTGAAGTAGCTCAGACCACTTACAATGGTGAGCTACAACACTTCCAAACATCTCCTCTTGAGCTCAATGGTATTCACCATAGCTCAGGAAGAGTATTGAAAAAAAGAGATTCTCTTGATACCATTGAAGGACTACATCCAGAAGATGAAGATTCCAAAGAGAAGATCAAAGAATCATCTGTTGCACTGGATGAAGAGCAGACTTCAAAATCAAATATTGAGAAATCTCCCTCATGGTTACCATCAAATCCTCCATGTATTCAAGAGATCAATCAGCAAAAAGAGGAATACTTGAAGGTCATGATAAAAGAAAACATCCAAGATGATTCAAATCAGCAAGTGGACCAAGGGCATCACAAATATATTGATATATGGTTCCAGACAATCATTAAGTTGCAACACTACCCTCTTCTTCAAATGTGCTTGATATCACCAAAGTCAAATCATTTGATCTTTCAAATTCAGGTACATGTCAAAGCATACATTTCAAGCCTCCACATCATTTTGTCTATCATCTTGATGTGCACATGGCTCGATTGGAAGTATTATTATACTTGAAAGTGATTTTGTTTTTCAAGTAGGGTAGGGTAGAAGAAAACATAAATTGATGAAAAAAGAGAAAAACAATAAAAATCTGAGGTGAAAACCTCCTTGGAGGTACCTCTGATTGGCTCATTGATTGAAAACCTCCATGAGGTAGTCAATGGGTTGGGAAAAAGAAAAAATGGAAAAAAGAAAATATCCTAGGTGAAAACCTCCTTTGAGGCACCTAGGTAGACCTACTAGTTGAAAACCTCATTGAGGCAGCTAGTAGGCCTAGAAGAAAAAAAATAAAAAAAAATCCTTGCTCCATGTATCTCTTTGATGAATGTAGGTTATCTCCAAAAAAAAAAAAAAATAGTACCAAAAGGAAAATTGGTTAAGCCTAATCAAAAGAAGTCAAATTTTGACTTTCTCCTCCTTTCTTGAAATTCTCCAACAAGGCCAAGGCCATTCCAAACCATCACCCTCATCTATTTTCACCATCCACCCATCATTCTCAAGCTTCTATCATTCAATTTTCTTACTGTCCTAAAAAATCCACATAATGCTCTGTTCTACTACAGGAAACAAAAATACATAGAACAAAAATTTCTTTTTTCCATAACTTGAAAACCATGCATCCATTTTCCAAGATGTTACAGGGGGAGATGCATATGGATTATGGTAACATGCTCAACAAATTTCAGCAAATTCCAGTGCACATTTTTCGAGAAATTAGTGTCCAGCACCTACAACAATTTTTTCATTTTCTCAATATCTGTGCATCCATTTAAAAAGATATTTCATGGGGAGATGAATATGGATTATGGTAACATGCCCAAGAAATTTCAGCAAATTCCATTGCACAATTTCCAAAAAATCGACCTCCATCACCTTCAGCCATTTTTAGTTTTCCTCAAGGTCCATGCATCATTGACCAAATTGTTTTTATGAGGACGTGCATAATGATGATGGAAGCATGCTTCGAAAGTTTTAGGTCAATCCATTCTACCATTTGGGAGATATGGACAAAACAAGCCGTTGTCCTGAAAACCTACAGGATTCTCTGAGATCCTGCAGGATACAAAACAACACCTACAGGATTGGCAGTGAGCAGTTTTTAAAGGGAAAAATAGAGGTTGGCTTCATCAAGTAGTGCTAAGGAGAGAAAAATGACATGGGGAACCCGTCAACACAGTGAGGATTCATTAGCACCCTCCTGTACTAGAGATATTCACAAGGCACAATTGGGGGGATATGATGATGAAGTAGTCAGGGATTTGCAGTCAACTTCAACATGGATATCCAGAGGTAAAAGAAGGTCCTCCAGAGCTAAGCAGCAACATTAGGATCATCAGCATCACCATACAACACCTGCACATCAACATCAACTCAACAACAACATGCATGTCTCTCCAACAACCATCAGGTAGGTACAAGTATGCAATATTCTTGACCTCTTCTCTTGAGCATATTATAGTTAGAAATTTGTTGTCAATGCATGAGAGATGAGGTTTTATAAGCTAAGAATGGGTCAGCAGTCTCAACCGCTTCAACTAGTTAATTGCAGCTCACTCCTTCACTCATGCAATGTTAAAAAGTCAAATTATGAAGGGTGATGATTTCAAGGAATGAGGACAGCAGTTAAAAGAAGAAATTTTTGCAAAGGCCAAGTCACCATAGCACTCCAAGCCCTCCATCCACTTCATATTCACTATCTATTCATCATTCATCCGTCTCATTTCATTCTTGAAAAAAGAAAACAAACAGAGCATCCTATCCATTTTCACAAACCTACACTACTCCCTTTGAGTCCTAACATCATCATCCAATCCCTCTACATCATTTCTCATCACCCCCATACAGTTAGAAGACTATGAAGGAAGAATGAATGACTACTACAGGAAGGAAGAATTTTGCTACAAGAGGCCTAGGAAGAAAGGAACAAATTGTACTAAAACCCAAAATGGCAGTGCCTAAGAGAGACCTAATCAAAACATAGAAATCCAAGGCCATTATGCAATCACCTAGGCCACAAAAGAGAAGAAGAAGACAAAAAAAAGAAATAAGCCACTCACCATCAAAATATAACTCAAACTGTAGTAATGAAAAGAGGTGTTCCAAGAGGTCTCCAATCTCTTTCTAACTTTTGTCTAGGGCCTAAAAATGGGAGAAATGCATGGGAGTCAAGTTGACGGTCTACCCTAACCTTAGACTATCATTTAAGCTCAAAACTAGTTTCTTGTAGTTTTAACAAGGTTTCCTGTAGTTTTGACAACAATTACTACAACATGTCCCAGTTCTCATCTAAATGCATCTTGAAGGTGTTAGAGGTATCCAAATTGTGGAACAAGGTAGCCGAAGGTTGATAAGGGTGTGGAAGACATTTCCAAACTGAAAAATATTCAAGAATCGATCTTGAATAAGGGCAAGAAAGTAAGCTAATGGTCTCAAGAAACGATGGTTTTTCTTTGCACAAATATGTTTTTGGGCTTGTCCTTACGAACTTACAACAAAGATTCTTAATACAGAAGAAAGAGGCCACCAGGGCCATGGATGAGGCACAATGAGGTCACTAAGTTTCTCAGAGGATTAGCAACACTTTCAGCAAAGGGTATGATGGGCCTCTAAAATAGACATAAATTAAGCCCCATGCCTCTAAATTAAAACATAAATTAAGGCCTATTACCATCCTTCAACACATTAAACCTCTCTTTCTACATTAGATAATTTATTTTTAACTTTAATATATTCATTAGGAAGGTTTATGAATAATTAGATATCTGTGCCTAATATTATTTATTTTTGTGGAATATTATGAGAATATTGTGCAAATTATGAAGATTTTGAGGAGATAATTTAGGGACTTGTTCCCTACTGCAAAAAGATCAATAATAAATAATAAATCAACAAGATATTATGGAATTATGGCACAGATTGTGGAACTTCAATGATTGAGAAAATCTAGGAATGTGTTCCACTAATCAAGGGACCAGATCCACTAATCAAGGGATTTTGGTGGGGAAAGCTTCCTCCATTCATGGGGAATGATTCATAATCATTTTGCATAAGTACCAAGTCAAATTTTCCTCTAGGGGGAGATTTTCATTAGTGTTCTTGTGGAAATAACTCATATTTTTGCAGCTCCATTGTATTTTCTTGCAAGGATGTAATTCTATTGATGAAAATAATGAAGATTGGTGTCATGTTAAACTTCTAAATCTTTTCTCCTCCATATCTCTCTAATTTCCCTTGGGCTTGGTCATCCCAGGAACCTCGGAGGCCTTTTGTATCATTTTCTTTCCTTCTCTTCACTAGTTATTCACATGCATCTCTTGTTTTTATTTATTTTTGTTTCTGCATTTTGGATTAATGATTTCTTGTTGTAGGATCGAGTTAAATGGTTGATGTAAGTTCTTTTGTAGGATCATAAGCATTATTTCATCCTTGGAAAATCTTTGGAAGTTCACAACAATCATTGAGTTTCTTGGATTAGTCTTCTTATTCCTAAATCTAGATTTCTGGAACTCCTTTGTGGCAAAGAACAATAAATTTATGGTATTTTTTAGAGCATGTGAATGGGCTTCAATCGAGTTGATTCCTATTGAATTAGATCACAAAAAAATTCTAGTTCATAACAAAATTTACCCCATTGCATTTTTACTTGATTTGGATAGGCATTTAGATTTACTAGCTCACTAGTTCTCGGATTTCTAGATTTTCGACTAGTAATGTTTTTCTATTTTTTTAGCATAGGTAAACAGAGGTATACAGAGGTCTTTTTGAGTAATTCCACTTGGAATGGGGACCTAAGACATCCTATTTAATAGCAAAATTTGTCCCATCCAATTTGGATTTGATTTGCTTGGTCATTCGATGAATTATAGTAAATTTGTACATCCTATAGTAAATCACTACAACATCTTGTAAGAAAGCCTGTTTTGAGCCCAAATTGAGAAAAATCATCATTGAAGTTAGGATTAGGCCTCTACTTTACGTCCATGCCATCAAGATCATTTTAACCCTCTTGCTTCTCACTTAATTCAACATTTTTCTAGTTTGCAAATGTAGGATTTAATTACCATTTCTTCCATTTTCAATCTTAGAGTAGATCTCATCAATGACTTCATCTTATTCTGCAAATTTTCCTCATGCATCAAGTAGACATCTAACTCATTAAACTGTGTTTTTATAGCTCATTGAAATTCTTCTTGTTTACATGATTTTTAGGCAAATGTCATTGTTTGATGTAGTACAAGTGTTTCAGAAATAGATAAAAATTTCATAGCAAGCAACCTCCTTCCAACTTCATCCATCCATAATCATTCCTTGCTTTCACTAATACCTTCACCAATTTCATCATTTTACATGGAAACTTCTCCAAGCATGTTGAGCAAATACAACCATCTCCCAACCTTGGTTTTGAGTTCTAAGTGATCCTAGGCATTTTCTCACTCCATTCCATCCACCAACCACCTTCCCTAAGTGTTCCATCACCTCCATCACCCATCGTTTTTCTCTTGGTTGTATATTGTAGAAATACAAGGAATCTTGTAGGTTTTCCTGTAGTGGCCTATTTTGAGGCCAAATTGAGGGAAAACCTCTAGGAAGCCACACAAGATCACCTAAGGGTCTCCCAAGCCTTCCAACCATCCTCCATGATCTCCAAGACACATGCCACATCACCAAAAGAGATTAGCTTTCACACTCTCACATGAAAAAAGACAAAAGGAAAAACAGTTTTATTTTATTCATTTACATGCACAACAGTAGAAGGTTTGATGGGTTGAATTTGCATGCTTAGGATAGTAGTATTGCATAAATTTTAACTTAGCATTCTTTTGAAGTAGAGCCTCTTAGGAGTTAGTTAGAAAATTGTGTGTGTTTAGCATTTGATTTTACTCTCTTTCCTTGTACTTTATTTCTTGAAATAGGTTAAGGTTCCATTTTGAACATTTCATTTTCTACAATTAGTTTAGGATTTGGCTTCTGTATATGCACTCCATTACATCATGATAGAAAAATAAGGACACATTGTATGCCACACATATAGTGCTATTACCTCTTAAGTTTGTATGAACCCCGGGTTGATAATTAAATTCAGTAGCCATGGGGGTTGCAACATTCTTGTTGCAATACCGAGGCTCATTACTAGGCCTAACCATCTCTTGATTAAACTAGTCAACTTCATAACACATATATGGTTGTGTATTCACCAAGTACATGAGTGAACCCACAAGTTGCTTGTAAATAGTAGCTTCCACTACATCCCCTGAAGTAGCATTCTCCTTCCTCCAGTTACCTACTAGAGGAGTCTCCATGGGTTTGCTACTCTCCATGCAAAATCTCTTGAGTATCTCGTTGGCATACTTTCCCTGAGACACAAACAACTCCCCATCTCCCTGACATACCTCCATGCCAAGAGAGTAATGCATGAGCCTTATGTCCTTCATCTCAACCTCTCTTCCAAGGTCCTCCTTGCAAGGTTTGATCAGTTGATCATCACCTATCAATATGACATCATCAACATAAAGTACAATGATCAACAATTTACCTTCCACCACTATGTGGTACAGGTTTGAATCCGCTTCACTATTCGTGAAGCGCAACTTGGTGAAGTAGCTATCTATCCTAGTGTACCAAGAATAGGGTGCTTACTTCATCCCATACAACGCTTTCTTGAACCAGCGCACATGCGACTCAAGTTCAAAGGTTTCAAAACCTTCAGGTTGCTCTATGTACACCTTTTCCTTAATCTTTCCATTAAGGAAGGTTATCCTCGCATCCATCTAATGTATCTTCCAACCCATCTATGGTTATAGTGTCAATATAGATATCATTGATGAGTACCTTGCAACAAGAGCAAAGGTCTCATCATAGTCAATCCCCTCTACCTATTAAAATGCATGAGCCACAAATCTAGCCTTATGCTTCTCCACACTACCATCTACAACTTGCTTTACCATGTAAATCCAAAGGGAGATCAGTACTAACTTGTTCGCCAGTCTTGAGACCACATCCCAAACACTGTTATGAAGTATGGAGTCATACTCCTCCACCATGGCATCAACCCAAATTGGTTGCTGCACTGCTTCATTAAAGGAAGATGGCTCTATCACAACACATTTGCCCATAAGAGCCATGTATCTAACATACCTCTTAGGTGAAATCCTCTGCCTATGCTGAGAAGTGGGTTCTCCCACATTCTCTCGTGCTTCATCCAACAATCTATCAGCCTCTCTGGTGTGCTTTCTTCCATATCTAGAAGACTCTGCCTGAGTGGATGTCTCCACTCCCAGATCCTCTACATGTGGCTTCTACACATCAATCTAAGGCTCCTCAACCTTACGAACTAAACTCTCCTCATCCTTATGTAGCTAAAGATCCCTCTCAAGGGAAACTCACATGGCCTTCCCCTCATCGAATCTAACATCCCTGCGAACCATTGTCATCATGTTGGTCGGCAAGTACACCCGGTAGTTGTGAGGTGTATTAGTGTACCCCACAAATATCCCCAACTATGTTGTTAGCTCAAGGTTCTTCTGTGCATCTTTGGTCACATGGCAATATACCTGTGACCTGAAAATCCTGAAGTGACCAACATCTGGCCTCTTACCGGAATAAGCCTCCTTTGGTGTCTTCATCTCAAGTATCTTATGTGGGATACGGTTCTGAACATAAACCATTGTATTGCATGCCTCAACCCACAAATATAGTGGTAGGCCCTGATCATGCAACATCGCCCTCCCTGTCCCTACTATGCTTCTGTTCTTCCTCTTGGCCACCCCATTCTACTGAGGGTTATGGGGTGTCGTCAACTCTCGTTTAATCCCTTCTACTGTATAGGTGTTATTAAACTCATTTGAGACATACTCACTATCGTTATCACTCCGTAGAGCTTTAACCTTCTTGCCCAACTCTTTCTCCACCAATGTTTTAAACTCACAAAACTTTGTGAAGGTTTGATCCTTTTTCTGCATGAAAAATATCTAACATTTACGAGAATATTCATCAATAAATATAACATAATATTTGTGTTTGGTCATGGATGCTGTTGAGAATTTTCCATACACATCTAAATGGTCTCACTTTATAATAGCCTCTTCTCGACTATCTCTGTTGTGAAAGGAACATGGTGTATTTTCGCAAAGTACAACCCTTGCATGTGTCAACTTTCTCAAGCGTACCTTTGGGAAGATCGTTACAGATCTGCTACAATATCTTCAAAGCCCCATGATGCAAGTGGTGCAATCGCCTATGCCATAGCTCGCCAGCATCTTGTCTCTAAACCCTTTTATGATTTTCTTCTTAAAGAAACACACTCCTTTACCTCTAGCTTATGTAGAAATTCCCACCTGTAGATCACCTGATAATGCAATATACTAAAGCAAAATACTTGATCTACTTTTACAAACAATTATGCGGAAGCTTAATCGAATATGAGCAAGATCAATTGAACACATATAACTGATAAGAAGAAATCAATCACACATAACACAGAAGAAATAACCAGGGGAAAGCACCAACCTAAAACCCCAACTCTGTATTATCATATAAGTGGAAATCTTGTCCAAGTTACAAAAAGAATCAACGCAAAAGCTATCTTGCTCCCTCTGTAATCAAATAATGAAGCTCATAGACTAAATAAACAAGTATATATCCTCCTCAAGTCCTCCAAACCCCTATTTCTTTGCACAATTTTTCTTGGGGTCCAGTGAAGCCACATGTCTGAATTGGCCTCATCACACTCAATGAACAAGAAGAAGTAACAATGCAATTCTCTTGGAAAGAAATCCTTTTGCATGCAAGGAATATTCAACAAGGAATATCCTCGCAAATGATAGTACACTATCCCTCCATCTAATCTCAACTGGGTCTCTGTCTGAACTGACATGCATGAGTTATGTATGAGAGAATATTTAGTTATCTGAGGAGAAACAGTTATATGCAAGCATGCATTAACTAATTGAACGAACTTAATTTAAACAAACTTTTTAAATCAATCTAACTGGACTTGACTCAGTTAACTGAGCCAACTAATTACTACTCAAATTAGAACTCATCCTTATCTCTTTAACTGATGGATAAATTCCTCAATTAATGGAGAAACTGTTCCATGTCCTCACATAGACTTCATGTTTGTTTTTTCACAACTAATTTACTCATGGTGAATTGATTAAATTATTTTCAAACAACTGTTAAGTTCAAATTCGAATTTTACTTCCTATTATATTTTAGGGACTAACTAAAATACGAAGGTATCTTGAAATTAGATTTATAGAAAAAATATTTTTAGCACTTTCACTTTTCATCCATTGTTGCTAAGTTCAACACTGGTTGAACTGCAATTTATAGAAGTGTTATTTTTAGCTTTTTCTATTTTTAGCATTTCTTATTGCTATCTTCAACACTCCCTCTCAACAAGAAAGGGATTATCATTAACCTCAATCCTATCTCTGTGGAACTCGAACTTGAATTTTGACAATGCCTTTGTCAAAATATCTGCATCCTATTCCTCGGTCGAAACATACAACAACAACATGATCCTCTTGACCACACAGTCTCGAAGATGGTGATACCGGAGGAGCCTGCATGGGTTTGCACTTCTCAATATGGAATCACTTGAGGATCTCATTGGCATACTTGCCTTGAGATACAAAAACTTCTCCATCTCTCTACCACACCTCCATGCCTAAAAAGTAGTGCATAAGACCCATGTCTTTCATCTCGAACTCTCTTGCAAGGTCCTCCTTACAAGACTGTATTAGCTGATCATCACCTGTCAAAATTAGATCATCGACATAAAATACAATGATAAATGGCTTACCTTCTACCATGATGTGGTAAAGGTTTGCATCTACTTCACTCTTGGTGAAGCCCAGCCTGGTGAAATAACTATCGATCCTGGTGTACCAAGTACATGGTGCTTGCTTCATCCCATACAAAGCCCTCTTTAGTCTGCACACATGCGACTCACTATCGAAGGTTTCGAAACCTTCTAGCTGCTCAATGTACACCTCCTCCTCAATTGTCCCATTGAGGAATGTTGTCTTCACATCCATCTGGTGGATCTTCCACCCCATCTAAGCTGATAGTGCCAATATCGATCTAATCAATGATTACCTTACTACAGGAGCAAAAGTCTCATCATAGTCGATCCCCTCAACCTGTGAGAAACCTTTGGAAACAAACCTTGCCTTCTGTTTCTCAATACTACCATTAGCTGCTTGCTTTACCTTGTAAAGCCATCTGGAACTCACCACTGACTTGTCTTGAGGTTTTGGGACAACATCCCAAACACAATTCTGCATGATGGAGTCATACTCCTCCACCATTGCATCAACCCACACTAGTTGCTGCACTGCCTCCTCAAATGAAGAAAGCTTGGAATCTACACACTCCCCAACAAGGGCCATGTAACCAGTGTACTACTCTGGCAACCTCCTTTGTCTATGTTGAGAAGATGGTTGTCCCACATTCTCCCACACATCTAGCATCAACCTGTCAGCTTCCCTTGAGCGTGTTCACCCATCTCTGGAAGTCTCAGCATGAGTGGATGTCTCCACTCTCGGATCCTCTGCATGCGGCTACTCCACATCAATCTGAGGCTCCTCCTCCTTAGGAACAGAAGGTTCCTCATCTGCATGCAACTTGAGATCCCTCTCAAGTGACACTTGCATGACTTTCTGCTCATCAAACTTTAGATCCCTATGTACCACAATCCTCTGTGTGGAAGGTAGGTATGTACCCCACAAGTATTCCCAACTCAGCTATTGGGTCTAGCTTCTTCTTGACATCTTTGGTCACATGACAGTAAAATGATGATCCAAATATTCAGAAGTGACTTACATCAGGTCGCTTCCCAAAATAGACCTCCATAGGTTTCTTCATCCCAGTATGTGGTGCGGGATTCTGTTTTGCAAGTATATTGTTGTATTACATGCCTCATTCCATAAATGCAGTGGTAGGCTTTGGTCATGCAACATCGCTCAAGCTACTCCCACAATCGATCTGTTCTTCCTTTCAGCCACCCCATTCTGCTGTGGTTTATGGGGTGTCGTCAATTCCCGTTTAATTCCTTCTGCCCCGCAGAAGTCCTTAAACTGTTGGGAGACATACTCTCCACCATTGTCGTTATGGAAGGCTTTTATTTTATTTTCTGATTCTTTTTCTGCTAAGGCTTTAAACACACAAAATCTCAAGAAGGTCTGATCCATATTTTGCATAAAGTATATCCAACATCTATGAGAAAAATCATCAATAAAAATAACATAGTAGCTTTGTTTAGTGGTGGAGGCTGTAGAGAAAGGTCCGCAAACATCTGAGTGAACTCGCTCCACGATTGCTCTAGCTCTACTGTCTCGATCCGGAAAGGAATATTTCACATACTTACCCAAGGTACAACCTTTACATGTACTCGTCTGCTCAAGTTTTCTCTTGGGTAATCTGGTAGAAATTTTTTGCATGATCTTCAAGGCTCCATGGTGCAAGTGGCCCAATCTTCTATGCCATATCTTGCCAACATCTTGGCTCGGCACCATCTCTACTTTAGAACTCAAAGTAGCACAATCATCTACCTCCATCTTGTAGAGATTCTTAACTCAAATCCCTATTCGCTTTGTTTGTCTAGTGCCAATATGCCTCAGGAATACCTTTCCTTTGTTAAAGACTACATCATAGCCTTTATCTTCTAGCATAGCAATGGACACAAGATTATTCTATAGACCTGGTACATACTTTACATCAGTAAGGGTGAGGGGAGCTCCATGCTCCCTTTGAAACACAACCATACCTTCACCTGAGACACAATGCTTTCCATCATCGCCCATCTCAATCTGCATCTGGAGATCCTTGTCCTCCAAGGTAACGAAGAGATTCTTATTACCTGACATGTGGAAAGAGGCTCCACTGTCCAAGTACCAAACACATCCCACCATGGATGAAACCATGCATGTGATAAGAGTTAAATCTAGCTCAAACTGTGAGGCTAGTGCATCACCATCAGATCCCTTTGAGGAACCCTTATTGGATTTCTTTTGTGGACAATTAGTAGCATAATGGCCCACCTCATGACAATGAAAGCATCGCACTTTCGATTTGTCAAACTTCTTCCCACCTTGGGAAGAACTGGATTTGGATTGGGATGCCTTCCGTTTCCCCTTCCTTGCCTTACTCGCTAAGGCTAGATTTTCCTTATCATCTTGCTTCGATGAGGATCCATCTCTGGTGCTTCTTCTTATCTCCTCCTGCATTAAATCTGACCAAAGTCGTTCCCAATCTGGTAGTTTCTCTCTTCCATTAGCCGAGTCTTGGTAGTTATGCCGGCTCTTAGGAAGACCGAGGAGTGCAAGATTCACCATGTCATCATCCGTTGTTGTGATCCCTACACTTCCAATCTCATCCCTACAGGTGGTGAGCTTGTTCAGATATGTAGAGATCGTGTCGCCCTTTTCACACTTGATCTTACAAAGCTTGTATTTCAGCGCCAGCTTCCTCTTATTGTTGTTGTTCTAGTATAAAATTTTCAATGTTTTCCACATCGAAAATAGAGTCTCCTTCCCATGGAGGCTCGAGACAATGTGGTCTCGAACTCCCTCCAGGAGGATTCTCTTGCTCTAGCCACACATTTCTTCCATTCCGCTAGTTGAGTAGCATCAGTCGACTTGGGGACTTCTTGATCAATGAAGTCCTTTAGACCATCATCATCTAATACTCCTTCCATGTGATCCTTCTAGGCTATATAATTTGAGCTGCCATCAAGGGCATACTTGAGTCTTAAATCACTCAACGCCATAGGTGAAATAGAGATGTGATAAGAACTCAACTTGAATATTCAAAAACCAAAACTTCGAACTTATCCTTCTTGTATATTTTTCTTCCTTGATCACCTTTACTTTGATACCATGTAGAAATTCCCACATGTAGATCACCTGATAATGCAATATACTAAAGAAAAATACTTGATCTACTTCTACAAACAATTATGTGGAAGCTTAATTGAATACGAGCAAGATCAATTGAACACATATAATTGATAAGAAGAAATCAATCACACGTAACACAAAATAAATAACCAGGGGAAAGAACCAACCTAAAACCCCAACTCTGGATTATCATACAAGTGGAAATCTTGTCCAAGTTACAAAAATAATTAGCTCAAAAGCTATCTTGCTCTCTCTATAATCAAACAATGAAGCTCATAGACTAAATAGACAAGTATATATCTTCCTCAAGTCCTCCAAGCCCCTATTTATTTGCACAATTTTTCTTGGGGTCCAAGGAAGCCACATGTGTGAATTGGCCTCATCACACTCACTAAACAAGAAGAAGTAACAACACAGTTCTCTTGGAAAGAAAACCTTCTGCATGCAAGGAATATTCACCAAGGAATATCCTAGCAACTGATAGTACACTGTCCCTCCATCTGCTCTCAACTAGGTCTATGTTTGAACTGACATGCATTACTTATGTATGAGAGAATATTCAGTTATCTGAAGAGCAGCAGTTATATGCAAGCATGTAGTAACAAACTGAACTTATTTAATTTAAACAAACTGTTTAAATCAATCTCACTGGACTTGACTCGATTAACTGAGCCAACTAATTACTACTCAAATTAGAACTCATCCTTATATCTTTAACTGATGGATAAATTCCTCAATTAATGGAGAAACTGTTGCATGTCCTCACATAGACTTCCTATTTGATTTTTCACAACTAATTAACTCATGGTGAATTAATTAATTTATTTTCAAACAACTGTTAAGTTCAAATTTGAATTTTACTTCCTATTATAGTTTAGGGACTGATTAAAATAAGAAGGTATCCCGAAATGCTATTTATAGAAAAGTTATTTTTATCACTTTCACTTTTCATCCATTGTTGCTAAGTTCAACACTGGCTGAATTGCTATTTATAGCAGTGATATTTTTAGCATTTTCTATTTTTAGCATTTCTTGTTGCTAACTTTAACAGCTTATAGATATTCTTCACTTAAATGCCTATCTTCTTTACTTGACCTGTGGCTATGTGTCGAAGGAATGCCTTTCCCTTCGAGAAGATCACGTCATAGCCTATATCCTCAAGCATGGCAATGGATACCAAGTTCTTCTTCAATCGGGGCATATACATAACATTATTCAAGGTGAGTGGAGCCCCATGCTCCCTCTAAAAAGTAATTGTGCCCAATCCAGTAACACTATACTTCCCACTGTCACCCGTCTCGATATGCATCTAAAGATCTTTCTCCTCCAAGTCACTAAGTAACTCTTTGTCACTAGTCATGTGGAATGAAGCTCCACTGTCTAAGTACCATACACTTACCATCATTGGTGACACCATGCATGCAATGAGGGAAAAGTCCAATTCAAATTGAGTGGCCAAAGCCTCACCCGCCTCTCTTCTCGAGGACTTCTTCTTGGACTTCTTGAGTGGACCATTTGTAACAAAATGGCCCAACTCATGACAATGAAAGCACTTGACTTACATCATGTCTTTCTTCTTACCTCCATGATAAGAATCTGATTTGGAATGGGAAGATTTCCCTTCTTCACCTTAATCACTAAGGCACAGTTCTCTTCATCATTAGTCTTTCACGAAGAGCCATCCCTAGTGTTCCTCCTGATCTCTTCCTGCATCAAATCTGACCACATTCATTCCTAATATGGTAGCTTCTCTCGACCATTAACAAAGTCCTGATAACTATGCCAACTCTTTGAGAGTTCTAGAAGAGCAAGACTCACCATATCATCCTTGAAAACCATGATTCCAACACTTCCAAGTTCATCACGACACTGAGTGAACTTGGTCAAATATTTTGGAATAATCTCGCCTTTCTCCATTTTTATTTTTCAAAGTTTGTCCTTCTGTGTCAATTTCATTTGGTCATTGTTTTTCTGATACAAGGACGTCAATTCTTTCCACATAGCATATAGAGTTTCCTTGCCATGGAGACTCAAGAAAATGTAGTCTCGAACTCCCTCAAGGATTATCCGCCTCGCCTTCATCACACATTTCTTCCATTTGGCTAGATTCTATGCATCTGATGTTGTTGGCTTAGGAATTTCTTGATCAATGAATTCCTTAAGCCATTATCCTCTAGCACAACCTCCATTATGTCCCTCCAGGCTATAAAATTTGAGCTGCCTTCCAAGGCATACTCGAGACGCAAACTGTAGAATGCCATCTTTCGATCCCGAAGTATGTATTGCAAATTCGAATTTCACTTGTAACCCAAAACTCAAAACTTCGAAATCTCCTCTAGTATACTATTCTTAGCTCTGACACCATGTAGAAAAACCTATAGATGCACAAGCTTATGCAATGTACTAAAGAACAAGACAAATATATACTTATACTTTCAACTAGAGGAAGCCAATAGATCGATGAAAACAATAAGAACAAGAAGAAGATAAATCAATGTCACATAACACAACATGTATCTGGCAAAATCCACTGCTCAAAACTCTACTATCTTTATTTCATTAATCAGAAATATGAGTGAATATACAAAGCTTGTTCTCACTAGAACAATTCCGCACAAGTATGCTCAACTCTCTCAACTCACAAGCTAGCCCTTGGCCAACACTTAGCCAATTCTATAGCTTTCCAAGCTCTAAATATCTTGCGTAATTACTAGGATGAATAGTCTGTATTTAAAGGGAATTCATGCTCCCAAAACTACACAATCCAAACATAGGTTATTCTCTGATTGCATGCATGGTATTTACACTCTAGTAAATAATACCATTGATAGTACATTGTCCCTACACTCTAGTCTCAACTGGGTCTTTCTCTAAACTAACATGCATGAGCTTCCTATGAGGCAATCTTTAGTTAACTGGAGTAGCATTAGTGGATGCATTAGTGTACCAACTAGTTATTAGTCCTCTATTAGCTCCTCAAATAGTTTGGAACTAAGTTAACTAAGCTTAACTCAGTAAACTGAGTGATCTAATTTCCAACTCAATTTGAACTCATACTGGACCCCTAAAACTTAGGGAGAACATATACATGACTACAGAAAGACTTCCAACTCAAAATTCCTAAGCTAATTAAGTTAATTAAACTTAATTAACTATTTAAAGTTGCTATGAGAATAGAATTCGATTTTAATTCTCAGTTTAATTCAAGGACAAATTAAACTGGAATCTCTTGTTGCCATTTCTCAACAAGTAAAGCTCTCAAGTACAAAGATGACACCAAACATAAGCTCTCTCTTCAGCTCAGTTCTACATAAGAAGAGAATCAGGTAATGTCCCTCGAGCATAGGTACATCGCTCTTCAACTAGCATGAATTGAGGTTTTCCTCTCAGAAAGAAAAGAACCTACTTCACCAGGTCCACTGGTAGCACCAATTGATGTGTCAACTTCTACTTAATTTTTTCATGGCTCTCTCTTTTGTTTACAACAACACTCTTACTTGTGCATGTAGGCCTACAATACTCAGGGCATTGAAGCAGCCTAGCTACCATTTTAATGATCTTATTATGTTCATGTATATGCATGTTAGTACTAGGAAAAATACAAAGACTTGTTATGTATACAATTTTGTTGAGTACTATATTAAATTCTGGACAAAAGATTTATTTTTTTGCCATTGGTTTGGTTTCCCCAATGGTAGATCGCACTAGGAAAACTCATGTACATGTTATCTCTTGAATGATTAATATATGCCTAAGCTTACAAAAAAATTAATAATAATGGAATAAAGAAAAATTTAGCAATGGAATAAACATGTTTGATTGCTTCTCACAGTGATTTAGTTTGATAAAAATTCAATACATAATTACAATTTAATGTAGCTTAAATCAAGACAATAACTACACCACAAATAAAACTAATATAATAATATATATATATATATATATATAATATATATATATATATAATTGTTAATATATATCAATAGTTTGAAAAACAAAACATAGATTTCCAATTTATACCTATCTCACATATTACACCTACATGGTTTCATTTATATAACAAACTTTATAGTATAATGTCTAAAAAAAATCATTAGAAAACAAATATAGATATTTCAAAAATAACTAGTAAACTTAAGAAAAACTTGTTACACTTGCAACAAATATTTCTTTCTTCTGAAAAGGCAAAAAAACACATGCAATAGTAACCATACAATAAAAAAGGATACAATATACCATGAATCAATAGTTTCTAGGTGCAACAAATTGAAACCATCAACACATGTGCATGATGTGAATTGTAATTCACATAAGTTATACCGAAAATCTATCCTTGTGTTATATAGGTATAAAGATGTACAAAGCCAATGAAACAATACTCTCACCTGTAAATGAAGTATCGACAACTCTTGCAATAGTTATGAACACGAGAACAATGAAGGAAGATTTGTAACATCGGGCAAGACAATAAAATAAAATTGTTATTAGAATTAGTTAACAATGTTAAGGAAACAAAATTGTTATGAAAAATATTATTCAAGAAGAATGTTCTATTAGGTTGTATGCCAATAATTACATTATGGAAGATAAACTGGTTAATAGTGTCAAAGGAATATTGAATATATAGAAATTAAAATAATGATTTAGATTTGTCTAAATAGATTTTGAAAATCTAACCATTAGAAAACCATATTAAAGAAAATTCATAAATTTTATAACAATATATTTCACCAACTTGGTATTAATACTAGGCAATGTGAAACCGTAACCGTTATGAATAAGTATAGGAAATATAAAAATAATTTCCAATGTAGTGAACTTGTATTAGAATAATACATAAATATAAATATCATGTTTAACCTGAGATAGACTTGTAATGGATTCAAGCAATATGGTAATACACAGATTAATATAGAGGTCATTATTGTATATCAAAACTATATATTTTTTTATTTTTTGAAAAAATTAAAATGAGACAAATTTTTCATGTTAATGAAAAAGTAAGAAACTACTAGAAGAAACTTAATGTCATGTTCTTATTTTTATTCTTTTTCATAGTATAGCCAGGGTAGATTTAGAGGACAAGGGATGGCCTTGCCAGTGGAGTAGGTTTAAATCATCAGGGGTCTTGATGGAGTTTTGAGGAGTTTTTGTGGAATTTGATGCCATTCGCTTTGCATATTCCATCATCAGCACCGTGTGCCTTTCATTCTATTGCATTTAGACAACTTTCAAAAACCAACGTTATTATTGGGGATAACTTAATTAATTATGGTCGAGGTGGCATTCCGAGGAGATTAATTGATGGAACACCTGAGTGCAATAGCTAGTTGGAACCGAGAAGATCTACATGATGAGATTTTGAGTGACTAGAAGAGACATGCTGGCCAATTTACCCTTTTCCTACATTAAAAAAATATTTTAATTAAATAAAACAGGGAAAAGTGCTCCATGATTAAAATAATAATAAAATTGAAGATTCTAGAGGGGTCCATCAAATCTATAAAAGAAGAGAAGGCCATTGGAGAACATCTTAGTTTTGATATTATTTCTTGTATGAGAGGTTGAGAACCAGATTCTCTACTCCATTGGTAGCCCCAAAACCCTTAGGTGAAATAGAGAGATTGGGCCAACACCCATCTCCCCTTGGTGGATTCATTTAGAATCCACAGGCGTAGTGATTGGTTTCATGTTCAGTTTGGAGTTCAATTTCAGTGTTATTATATATCTTGGAGGGTCATTCCTACCGATTGTATTAGCATATATTTATGTAATAAAGCTAGATTTTGTTGTTGCATTTCTCATTGTTCCTCATGTTATGACCTTTAATGAGATTTTGTGCAATTTATAGATTTATGGTTTGGGTTTTACATGGAAATTTTCTGGTAAATGCATAATAGTTCTCTATAAAGTGCTTGTTCCCAAAATTTCTGATTTGGAACATTACAGTGGTATCAGAGTTGGTCATTTTTCTAGCTTGAAGGTTTGAAGACTAAATTTTATTTAGCGGGAAATTAAATTTGAAGACCTTGACCAATATTATTAAGTCGAGTTTGTAACGAATAACTCATTTGTATTACAGCGGTCAAGTTCATGGTTTCGAGGACCAGTTTTGAAACAAATCTGTAAGGGTTGAGTTCATTGAAACCAAATTCTAGTATGGAAAGAAGGTCGCTTTTCATAAAGGTGAATTTGAGGAAACAGTCTTCGCGGCATATGGTAGCTATAATAGAGTGCGTTGCAGTGACAGAGCGATCAGTGCGGTCTGGAACATATGTCGACCTGCTGCCCAAAAAGGCCGAGTCAGAGAATTTCTTGAGGGCCGAATTGATCTATTGGCCATCACAAAGGAGTAATGGTTTTAGATAATCTCTCCATTGATGTATCTGTCCCAGTGGAATTGAGGGTTGATCAAATATTTACATAACCAAGGCATCAGTCGCAGACATTGTCAATCACATTGGACACATTATTAAGTTGTGATCGGGCCACGTAAGAATTTAAAATACCTTGCTCAAGATTAATATCAGTTGGTAGCCGATTGTTTCATATAGCAAGAAGAAGTGAATTATTTTACGTTAGCGTAGCAAAAGGGGTTGTTGATTTGCATCACGCACCAGTCGTTGGAGAAGAGAGGATTGTGCAAGATCTGAGTTGGCACTAGCATTGCACATGGTTGTGGTCAAATGAGTAAGAAGATAATTACAGTCAAATTGCCATAGACAATTTGGAACTAAGTTGTGGTTGCATGTGGCCGAATCATAAACTGTAAGAGTCACAATTGTTTACGGGGCTGAGTTCCTTGGATGAGAACAAATTCTTGTTGACTAGAGTCATTGTTCGGTCAATGGAAGAGTGCGTCTATTGTGGTACACAAAATGTTATCTGAAGTTGTTCTGGGACGTGGTCGGAGAAGAATTGTGAAACCAAGCAGAAAATTGGATGTCAAAAAAGTTGACTGGGACACCAGAACGTTGTCTTCCCAAAATGGCTGAGGGCATCAATCTAGTCGAGAGCATTATTCAGGGAGAAATTGGGCTATGACCAAAATTATTTGGCAAAGGATCGAGTACACAGGATGGAAGGGTGATTACTAATACCCAGAAACCAGTCTAAACTCCACCATATGACATAATCCTCTTGCTTAAAGCGAATATTATAGTATATGATGATATATAAATCAAGGAATTGTGCGATTGAAGAACCAAAGTGAGATAAAGACGATTTCATTGGTATACTATCAGTCACGAAAACCACCAATTCCATTTTCACTCGATTATTGACTAAAGGCAGAGTAAGTATATCTTTGGTGTTGGTGGCTTGTTCGGTGCCGACTCTAAGTATGCATGCTAGTAAATTATTTGTAAAAGTCGATTTCTCCTTGATAAATCGAATACCAGGCCAAGGCTACCACAAAATATTGAGCTCGATCTACTGAAGTTGTCTAACACTTCATTGCTAAGACAAGAGGTCGAGTCCATTGAAAGAATTGTGGTGTGCCTGCATCTCACGCATAGCATGTACCGAATGGCAAGTCTGTTCGAGAAGTTTGATGACACTCTGAAATTTGGAGTTGACCTATAGCCGAGGATCTGGGTATAATGCACACTTCTAGCTGTGCGTGTGCCATTGGATCGCTGGACTTTACGGTGCAATTATCATATGCAAGGATGAAAATAATCCAAAGTACGTAGAAAAGGAACCATGACAGGATATGCACTCAAAGCGTTCATATGCCAAATAGATACTTTGTGTGCGTATTCTCCTATAGCTTCATTTATAGTGGCAACGACAGAAAATTAAAATCTATGCTGTTGGGATGAATGTTGGTACCAATTCGTGGACTGAGAAAGGATCGAATTCAAGGTGGAAGGTAAGGAAGTTGAATTGAAAACTTGAAAGCTGCCTTGTTGAAGCAAAAATTCCAATGTTATAGCTAACTGTTCTTTGGAAGTCGAGCATCATCATTGGTGTAAGATTGGACATAATTTTATTTTAAGAATGGGGAGAATCAAATTGTTGGGATTTCTAGACACCAGTGAACAATGAGCTGATTCAAAATCAGGTTTTTCTATTAATTGTTCAGCCCTCATGTCATTTATTAGTCTGAAATTAATCATTCTCATTAGCACAAAATAGTGCTCTATGTAATTTTCTGGGTGTATGATTGCTACCATCTAATGCATGTCAAATATATGATGTGAGTTGTTAATGAGGGTTTATATGCTAGATTTCAGATATACATTAATACCATATGCATGTACACTACTATCATTGGTGCCAAGCTTTGTACATTTGAGTGAGAGTCTATGTGTTGTTGGGGCCAACATTATGAGTTGTGTGAGAGTAAGATGGTTGAGCTGCAAAGGTTTGAGGAGCTTGATTGAATGTTGATGTCTTGTTGCTATTGAATGATGGAGTACCTAAAACACCTTTTAAATCAACACAATAGAACATCAATGGACTGCAATTTGGACCAAAAAACCACACAGAACAACAAACTATTCTCAAAAGGGGTCCGAACCCTTGTCCAGCCAAAACTGCCAAAATATTTGCAGAAGGGGAAAGAAATAGGGCACAAAATATTTGCACTTGGGACATATTTGAAACATATGAGGGTCACATGGAAATTTCTCTTCAAATTTAATGAACTAGATGCCCTCATATCCAAAGTGAGCCTGTTAGAAGGGAAGAAATTAATTTGGGATCTAAAACCAGTGATGCTTTCTCTCATACAACAAGTTCTTGGAGGAACCTTGTGAATGGCTTAGACTTCCAGTTGCATCTTGTCTCAGTTACATCATGAGACTAACTGCCCCTAGATCTCCTTATAATGATGATGTTATGGGGAGAGTTTTCAAGCTGATAGTGGATACTTTTTAAGACTTAGACAAAAGTGCGGGTCCTACATTTGGGAAGAAGCTTGAGATTTTAGAAGTTATGGCTATAGCTAGGACTTATGAAGTCATGTTTGATCTAGAGTGTGATGGTTTGGTCTTGCGGATGTTGCAATACCTCTTCGTCATTACAAAACATCATCCTGATAGAGTCATAGCACACATGCAGTTCATCTTGTCCTCGTGTATGAGAGGTCGTGATGCCATCTATCAAGAGTTGCAGTCTCGATTGTTGTCTATTTGGAGGAGATAGCAGTTGATCTCACCTGTTTCTTATGGTCTAGCTGAGAGGTTAGTTGAGTAGAACATTAGGTTGTTCAGGACATAGTTGACGAGGGAGGAGTAGCTAAGTTTTGGGGTTCATGCAGTAAGAATGAGATGAGGAGGAAGGGACTTTGCTTCATCTACAAAGGACCTTGGGGACCTAACCACTCATGCTTGAGTGACACTAAGGAGATGAAAATGGTAGATCAGGGAGATATTCTTTATGTCTGTCAAGACGAGGACTCTTCGTTGGAAGAGTCCATAGGTTCATACAATGATACCTTAGAGGAGCATGAGCAGTAATATGGATTTGATAGCAGTAGCCTCAATATACATCAATGTGTGGTAGAGGAGTACGAGGAGCAGTTAATTGTTCCCATGTCAGAAAGAGATCAGGGAGCAGATGAGTGACTAATGATTCAACATAGAAAGCACATAGAGGAGCATGAGTCATGGTGAGTCATTGACATTGGGCTAGATTCATATGATGATCATTCTGTGGGTCCTAGGAGAGACATTCAAGATAATGTGTCACCAATGATGAGTCAGCATGAGTAGCATATGATAGAGTGTGAGTCAGCTGAGGAGGATGAGGTGCATAATATGCATGATGAGACTTTTTGGGAGAGCCAGTTGGAGATTCATATTGAACTCGTGATGATGGAGGATGAGCAACCACCCTTGGGGTCCATTGTTGATGAGGAGCAAATAGATGCATAGACAACTGGCAGGGTCATGATGTTTGTTGACACTTGTCGTCAAGAGATGTTGGAGTATGAAAAGACAGTTTGGTAGGAGATTGGTGGATTGGAAGATCGTGGAGTTTCCTGTCAAGTGAGGGAGATGGCAGTGCATCCATCTTTGGGTCTACCCATTGATGAGGTGCAAATAGGTGTAGTGGAAGCTAGCCAAGCTGCAACATTTTAAGGTAGAACCCTCTCCAAGAGTACATAGATAGGGCTTGCATCACAGTTTGGCTACTTGTACCCATTAAAGGAAGAGAAGTAGGACTTTCTCGATGAATATTGTTGACCAACTAGATCGGGCAACATGAGTTGAGCATGGACCAACATTAGCATAGTAAACTTGTTCCTTACACAAGAGTCCATGACTTAGATTGGTGGGAGATCACGAGTTGGTATCCTGTTGATGGTGTATCATTCTTAGTCGAGAGCAGTGTACTGTAGGAGCCCTTAGAGGTGGGGGATATTACATGCTCTGGACAACATCAGAATGTGGGTTGGCCACTCATCAGTATCTTAGTGTAGCATCAATATGGTAAAACTGACCTTGGGGTATGCCAAGGATTGGGTTGGATAGAGGTGATGAGCTAGTACATAGTTGGTAGGGTAGCGTTCATAGCCAAAACTATACCACAGTAGGAGCCATATAACATTAACTCTCCTTCTTGGTGGCATTGGGATCCAGGTGGATTTACTGGTAACAGGTTGAGTCAGAGATGGACATGGGATCCAGGTATTGGAGGATCCAGTCATGTTTTGATATCTTGGAGACATTACTTTGACCAATGGTTCATAAGGGATCCATGCATTAGGTCTCAGTGGCATTGGGCCACCAAATCGGTCCACATATTTGGATTTCTCGAGGGCAAGAAATCTTGGGGTGGGAGGACTGTTATGTGGAATTAAGATAAACACAACTTACCTATGTGGGTAGATACACTTAGAACAACAGTTTTAAAGACTTTAACCTTTTCCTATAGAAGATAAATAAGACAAGGGACCTACTTGTTATCTTTCGCTTCCCTTTGTCTCCTTTGAATAGCTCTTGTCGCTCCTTTTCAAACTGAATCTGCTCGATAAGTACCTGCAATCATAATCACAGGACAAAAACCAATCAAAGCAAGAAATCTATCTACTATAAGAAAATGGAATCGAAAGTATTTACACATATAATCATCATACATGAAGACAAGAATATGGGAAAAGGTGTAAACAACTTTATTAAATAGAAGGAAGAGTTACAACCAAATAATTCTGATCCCATGTCACTCATCGAGATTGAGTTCCATCCTTCATCACACCAAAAGCACAACACTCCGGCAACATAACAATACTTTCTTACAATCTCAAACCTCAAACCAACAATATCTCCTTACAAATTCTCAAAGTCCAGCCCCTGATCACTCTGATGAGTGCTCAATTTATAGGGAAATGCAGGCGGTTTTTTCATAAATTGGGCATTGAATGGATTTCCAATTTGGGATTTAGTTTCCATGGAGGAAGGGATGAGAGGATAGGAGGTTATTTGATTCATTCCCTATCCAATTTCGAGCTCATAGGAGAGGATAAGAGGTGGGAATCTTCAAGAATGGTCTAGAATGTAGGAATATTCCCAGAACCCTATGAAGATTTTGCTCAATCTCGCCCAGTGCGGGTCAAAGTGGCCCTAGGTGCTTTGCAGAGCATGCTTAAATGGGCCTAAGTGCTCTATAGCGCGTTTACCCCTAACCAAGGCTGTGTTAGTCCCTCAAGGAGTAATTTCAGGATGTCTTCAGGCCAGGAGACTCTCAGGAATGATGGCATTCAATGTGATGACTTGTCTAGGGCATGTAGCAACTAAATTAGGGTTTGATGAGCCCTAAAAGTGCTGATTTGAATGATGGGAGTGATGTGCCCAAATAGACCTGTAACAGTTGCCTCCTAAAGCATGAAGTTGAAAATGATAATGTCGAGTGATATGCTTTATGATTTGATGAGGAGGTTCTAAAGTGGATGGTGACCTGCATCAATTACAATACATAATATCATGATATTTTGGATTTTTCATGAATCACTAAGGGAAGTCATACCCATGTTCAGCGTATAAACTTTTCATTACATATACATAAATCAGGTAGTCATATACAGATATAGACCCATCATAGGATGACCATCTGTGTAAAGCCATCGTACAGATGATTTAGTACTCTCCTGAAATCATAGCCCGAATGGATGAAACTAGATCCGGGGTCTTCTATCTCGTTTATTTGTTCACTCGAGTATGAGTCTAACCATGTGAATTTGTGATCTGGAGTCAAACATAGGAAGACACTGTTTGATTACCAACCAATGATGTAAGTTGTTAAAAAACACGAGAGAAATCACCGATAATGATAATGATTCTCAAGGTATTGCAATACATTCTGGATGGTGTGAATGGATGTTTTGATGTTGAACACTATACAAAGTCTTTCGTTCAAAGGCTAGTGATGTCAACCTGTTGCCGTAAGCAAGAAGCTTGCCATTGATGTATGCAAGTCCTAAGTTACTGAAAGGGTGTTTCTAAGTCAACTTCTTGGATAATGTGTTGATGTCGACAATAAGCGACTCATTATAGGAGGGCCTTGATGTATCCCACATCAACAACACAAAACAAGTGTAATGATTTTTGGAGATGGAATGTGACTGACGACACAAGGTTTAGGAATGGCGGTCATGAAAATGAAGGCTTATGAGTATTGCAAAGGATGAATTTAACTGAGTGACTTCTCTTGAACATGTCAGCAACAATAAATGAATTGGGAACATTGACCCAAAACCAAAGTAATGGATGGTATGATAGACCATAGGTATGATAACCATCAAGCAGATAACCCAAACCAAGTAGTCACATAAATGAAGTGAAAGTGTGATGTTCAAGAGTGACCTGCTATCATAAAGTGGTTTACCCTTTTTCCCATTTTCCCCAGTCATTGTTGACCAGTACCTTTTATTTTTTATCAAGCTTGAGGAGGATAACATATGCTTGTTGTATAATTCCACCCTTCGAGTGAATCCATCGCTATGTGATGTTTTAACGAGTCCAGTGATGATGAAACTTGGTCTTGTCATGATGGACAAGTTTGTCACTATTTGATATTTTAACGAGTTTAACGACAATGATAACTCATCCTTTTTATGTTTAGAGAGATTGAAAAGCGACGAAAAGAGAACTGCCCAAGTTATTTTTCATGAACTTCTCTCAATTCTAGAAAAGCATAAAATAATACAAGAGAGAACCTATTGACCATGTTCAATCAACGTATTCCCTTTTTCGTAAATAATCTATCTCATTCTAGAAAAGGGTTAAACTTATACTGAGTAAATGTCATTTCCAATCCATTTATGAGCTAAAAAGGACAAGCGCTTGACAATATTTTCATATTTCAAGAGTTTGAAAAGAGATTAAAGAGGACTCCACTTAGAGAAATGAGTGGTGTCTAGGATAGCAATTGGTTTTGGTGATGTTGGAACTTCTCAAAACATGTTTATTTTTGTGAAGAGGTTGGCTAATAAGACCACTCATTGTAGTTGTTCCTAAAAAGGGGTAAAACAACCAAGTGAAAGTGTATGAGGCCAAGTAGATAGTGATGATGGGAGGAGAAAAACCAAGGCTCATTTGATGGAAGAGGCTAATATAATGGAAATCACGAGTGTTAAAATGGAGATGGGTTCATTTTGACACAATCTTGAACCATAGGGAACTATGGTTGGATTCAGTTTCATGTTTACATAAGCTTGAAAAGAAAAACTATGCTTGTATTCAGTTTCATTTTTACACAAGCTTGAAATGAAAAACTATGCATGGATTCAATTTCATGTTTCCACAAGCTTGAAATGAAAAACTATGCTTGGATTCAGTTTCATTTTTACACAAACTTGAAATGAAAAACCATGTTTGGATTTAGTTTCATTTTTACACAAGCTTGAAATAAGAAAAAACTATGCTTGAGATTGGTTTACGTGCCCCCAGTACGAAGACTGGATTTTAGGTGCAGGTGCCCCAAACTTCATTGGATTCACCTAAGTAGACTACTCGTGGATATGAGGTGGATGGAATGAAGGTTCATATATGAGATCAAGTGAAAGGCTCGACTGGGATTTTACGAGATCTAATCAAAGACTCGAATAGAAACTTTGCTCCAGGGGACCTTGTTTCATTTTTTAATGAGCTTAACACAAGACAAGGAACTCTGCTTAGATTCCTTGTTTCATTTTTTAATGAGCTTGACACAAGACAAGGAACTATGCTTTGACTCCTTGTTTCATTTTTTAACGAGCTTGACACAAAACAAGAAACTCTGCTTAGTTTCCTTGTTTCATTTTTTAATGAGCTTGACACAATACAAGGAACTATGTTCTGATTCCTTGTTTTATTTTTTAATGAGATTGACACAAGACAAGGAACTATGCTCATGGAACTACTTCATTTTTAATGAGGTTGACACAGTAAAAGAACTATCCTCGCATCCCTTGTTTCATTTTTTAATGATCTTGACACAAGATAAGGAACTATGCTCATATTCCTTGATCATGACCCATAAGAGGTCATGCCATCCAAGAGGTTCTCATCAGATGGGAGAACAATGCTCTAGAAGGAATACATAGCAAGGAATCCATTAGAGAGATTTGGTTCCAATGCCCCCAGTACATAATGCAAAACATCATGGAATTGATCATTAGTTGACGTAGGCATAGAATGGGTTGCCACATGATTGACCTCGGGTAGGGAAGATAACATTGGGACAAAGGGACCATCTAGGGAACATGGTTGACTAGAAGCTATATTTGGATCGGGAAATGAAAGCTGGTCAATGGTGACAATTTTTCTTTCATGTGGGAAACACATCACTTGAAAGAGTGTTGAAACAATAGCTCCCAAGTCATAAACATAGTCACGCCAAAGAAGTAAATTGTAATCTAAAGGGCCTAGGACTACCATCATATTGAGATAAACAATTTTTTTGATCTGATAATGAGATCTTAGACAATTATTAAGGTATTACAGACTCATGTGCATGGATTTGCCTATGTTACTTTATGCAATGGATTGATAAGATTGTGAAATACATAGACAATGAAGCAGTTAAAGAAAATAATAGACAAACACGCATAAGCACAAAAATTTAATATGGAGTTCACCCAACACTCCTGGGCTATGTCTCCTGGTCCAGCCTTCAGTGGTGACCTCTCTATTATGTCTTTAGAAGTACATTTTTTACAAAAAGTGAGCTCAATTTGAGTCCCACGCAACAGATACAAACAAGGCTTCACTTGGATCCCCCAAGTCTTTCTAAGTACACAGACTCTCCTCAATGACTCTCTGTCTCTATTTGCTCTATGTCTCAGCACTGCTTGTCTATGTTTCTATCAATCTGTGGCTTGAAAGCTAATCGTCTCTGTCTGTTTGTTTCTCCTTCT
The DNA here is from genome assembly GCA_000404065.3 of Pinus taeda. NCBI lineage: Eukaryota > Viridiplantae > Streptophyta > Pinopsida > Pinales > Pinaceae > Pinus > Pinus taeda. The sequence goes on along the minus strand of APFE030667834.1, from coordinate 74,444 downwards.
TAACTCTCTGGCTTTCTGGCCTCTGTTCGCTAAGATCCCCTTATGAGCACTAGCAATCATTACTAAACACTTTCAGGGATGGTGGCCACCTATTTTGTAATGAAATGGGTCAGCAGGCCTTTGAAATCCCAAAAATGGTCGTTTTCTGTTTACACAGAGAAACACTGCGAAACATGGAAAAATCTGCCAAAACATTGTTCATCAGACTTCAAATATTCATAAATCTTCACTATATTCCTATCAGGTCCGCCTTTATATTGCTTATCGCATCTCCACTGTTGTTGTGAGAGATCTTGATCCAACGACTGAGGTTCATTTCAAGCAGTTCATGCGTACAGAAGTTAACAATCCAAAAAGGGTGGTTTTCTCTCTTCGAGGCCTGGCCATGTGGCAGCCAGTGTATGGGCTCAGGCGGAGCTTGGCCAAAACCATTTACAGCCTACGGCTGCCCGAAATCCCACTTGTTTCCTTTGTATTAAAAAATACATTAAACACTGAAAAACCCCATGAAATGGCTTTAGACGGACTTGAAATATTATGCATATGCATTCATAAACCCTTTTAGGTCTGGTTTCATCACATCGGTGCTTTTCCTTCATATTTCATTTATTTAACGAAAAACACAAATACAAAGGAAAATGTTGTTTTATGGAACTCAAAATATATATGTTCTTATTTATAATCCCATTAGGTATGACTATCGCAGTCGCGTGAATCGGCCCCGCTCCTCTGTAATCGTTTATTGCGATATTGCGATTCAACTTGGGTTGTTGATCTACGCGCTTGATTGATAGTCCTAGTTGACCCCGCTGATCGTTGTCACATATATCATGTGGTCTCCACCAATAGCCTCCACTTGTCACTGCTGATTGCGATTTTCCAATTGGGTTTGGACCATTGATCAGCTAGATCCGACAGCTCCCATGCAAAGTAGTTTTAAGCTGTCAATACTCTATTTTTCAATGTTTTCTCTATGTTTTTGCCTCAAGATAGTGTAATCCGACTTTCTAAAAGGCTCTTCTTTTGCGATAGTCTTGAATGTTTAGAAGACTTTGAAGACTTTAGAGGGTTTTTGGATCCATTTTGGATCACGCCTTCCCACTAAAAAAGATTTTGTACCACCAAAAGTTAGTTTTTAATCATCAATCAAGTGAGGATACAAATTCATTACTTGTCCAGTCTCTATTCATCTTGCACTGCTTGGTTTTGAACCTTTGATTCTTATTTTCCTTGATCATGACCCATAAGAGGTCATGCCATCCAAGAGGTTCTCATCAGATGGGAGAACAATGCTCTAGAAGGAATACATAGCAAGGAATCCATTAGAGAGATTTGGTTCCAATGCCCCCAGTACATAATGCAAAACATCATGGAATTGATCGTTAGTTGACGTAGGCATGGAAAGGGTTGCCACATGATTGACCTGGGGTAGGGAAGATAACATTGGGACAAAGGGACCATCTAGGGAACATGGTTGACTAGAAGCTATATTTGGATCGGGAAATGAAAGCTGGTTAATGGTGACAATTTTTCTTTCATGTGGGAAACACATCACTTGAAAGAGTGTTGAAACAATAGCTCCCAAGTCATAAACATAGTCACGCCAAAGAAGTAAATTGTAATCTAAAGGGCCTAGGACTACCATCATATTGAGATAAACAATTTTTTTGATCTGATAATGAGATCTTAGACAATTATTAAGGTATTACAGACTCATGTGCATGGATTTGCCTATGTTACTTTATGCAATGGATTGATAAGATTGTGAAATACATAGACAATGAAGCAGTTAAAGAACATAATAGACAAACACACATAAGCACAAAAATTTAATATGGAGTTCACCCAACACTCCTGGGCTATGTCTCCTGGTCCAGCCTTCAGTGGTGACCTCTCTATTATGTCTTTAGAAGTACATTTTTTACAAAAAGTGAGCTCAATTTGAGTCCCACGCAACAGATACAAGCAAGGCTTCACTTGGATCCCCCAAGTCTTTCTAAGTACACAGACTCTCCTCACTGACTCTCTGTCTCTATTTGCTCTATGTCTCAGCACTGCTTGTCTATGTTTCTATCAATCTGTGGCTTGAAAGCTAATCGGCTCTGTTTGTTTGTTTCTCCTTCTTAACTCTCTGGCTTTTTGGCCTCTGTTCGCTAAGATCCCCTTATGAGCACTAGCAATCATTACTAAACACTTTCAGGGATGGTGGCCACCTATTTTGTAATGAAATGGGTCAGCAGGCCTTTGAAATCCCAAAAATGGTCATTTTCTGTTTACACAGAGAAACACTGCAAAACATGGAAAAATCTGCCAAAACATTGTTCATCAGACTTCAAATATTCATAAATCTTCACTATATTCCTATCAAGTCCGCCTTTATATTGCTTATCACATCTCCACTGTTGTTATGAGAGATCTTGATCCAACGACTGAGGTTCATTTCAAGCAGTTCATGCGTACAGAAGTTAACAATCCAAAAAGGGTGGTTTTCTCTCTTCGAGGCCTGGCCATGTGGCAGCCAGTGTATGGGCTCAGGCGGAGCTTGGCCAAAACCATTTACCGCCTACGGCTGCCCGAAATCCCACTTGTTTCCTTTGTATTAAAAAATACATTAAACACTGAAAAACCCCATAAAATGGCTTTAGACGGACTTGAAATATTATGCATATGCATTCATAAACCCTTTTAGGTCCGGTTTCATCACATCGGTGCTTTTCCTTCATATTTCATTTATTTAACGAAAAACAAAAATACAAAGGAAAATGTTGTTTTATGGAACTCAAAATATATATGTTCTTATTTATAATCCCATCAGGTATGACTATCGCAGTCGCGTGAATCGGCCCCGCTCCTCTGTAATCGTTTATTGCGATATTGCAATTCAACTTGGGTTGTTGATCTGCGCGCTTGATTGATAGTCCTAGTTGACCCCGCTAATCGTTGTCACATATACCATGTGGTCTCCACCAATAGCCTCCACTTGTCACTGCTGATTGCGATTTTCCAATTGGGTCTGGACCATTGATCAGCTAGATCCGATGGCTCCCATGCAAAGTAGTTTTAAGCTGTCGATACTCTATTTTTCAATGTTTTCTCTATGTTTTTTCCTCAAGATAGTGTAATCCGACTTTCTAAAAGGCTCTTCTTTTGCGATAGTCTTGAATGTTTAGAAGACTTTGAAGACTTTAGAGGGTTTTTGGATCCATTTTGGATCATGCCTTCCCACTAAAAAAGATTTTGTACCACCAAAAGTTAGTTTTTAATCATCAATCAAGTGAGGATACAACTTCATTACTTGTCCAGTCTCTATTCATCTTGCACTGCTTGGTTTTGAACCTTTGATTCTGATTTTGAGGTACTCAACATCCCCTCTGCACGTAGTTCTCACCTTCCTATCCAGAATTGTTTCTTCCTACAACTCATTGAGATATTCAGGCAACAGATCATCAATAGAAGGCAACTGACTTTTCTCTTTGGGATCTTCAATCAATGAAGGTTCAAACAGTCTCAAGTTCTTTGTATTAACTATTGAATAGATGTGCATGTAAGCTAGAAAATCAAGGCGAAAAGCGTTCTCACCAATTTTCTCAAGTATCTTGAAAGGCCCATACCTTATTGGCTTGAACTTCTTACCTTCACCTTGCATTCTGTCTTTGTTGATGTACATCCAGACTTGATCACCAACTTGGAAGCTATGCTCAATTCGATGCTTATCATGCCTTGCATTGTACTTGGCTTGGATCTTTTCCAGCTGTTCCTACACTTCTTGGTTAATTTCTTGGATCTGTTCAATGAATTTGGTTGCTTTGTCCACATCACTGTGTACATCAACTACTATGTATTTACTAAAGACAAAATCCAAGGGAGACCTTGATGTAAAACCAAAACAAGTCTCAAAAGGAGATCTCTGTGTAGAAGAGTGCTTGGCACTATTGTAAGCATGTTGCACATAACACAAATGTTCATCCCAAAGCTTGGGATGCTTGTTGTAATAGCCCCTGAGCAACTAGATCACTGTCCTGTTGACCACCTCTGTTTGGCCATCTGTTTGTGGATGAAAGGTTGTGCTCTTCTTCAGTCTGGTGTCCATGAATTCCCACAGACTTGACCAAAACTTCCCCACAAATCGGGAAACTCGATCAGATACAATGGAAGTGGAGTGTACAAGCCTAGTTTCCTATTGATGGGCTTGCTTTTAGCACACATGGTACACCCTTTAATATATCTAGAAATTGTTTCATGCATTCCTGGCCAATAACAGAACCTTTGCAGTTGTGCAACTGTTTTACTTGCACCAAAATGACCTGATATTAGAGAAGTATGTGCCTCTTGAATTATGTTAATTCTTTCAGTTTGTGGAATGCATAGCTTTCTCAAATGATACAAGAGTTGGTCCTTAACATAACAATCCAATTCTTCTACTTGTTTTCCAAGACTTAAAGTTGCATATACATCTTTAAAATCTATATCTTGATCATATTGTTCAATGTAGCTTTCATGCATTACTAAGTTATGCTTAATTCTAGTAGATGCATTTATGATTGGTCTAGATAACATATCCACAACTTTATTGTGTATGGCCTTCTTATATCTGATGGCTAGATGAAATTGTTATAGAAAACCCATCCACCTATAGTGTCTTGATTGCTGCAATTTAATTTGTGAGTGTAAATACTGAAGTGGTTGATGGTCTGTATGGATGATTGTTTCTTTGCCCATTAAGTAATGTTTCCATTTTTTCACACTCTGTACTAATGCATACAATTCTTTATCATATGTGGGATAATTAACTATTGCAGAATTAAATGTCTTAGAATGATAACATATGGGTTTATTGTGTTTCATCAACACTACTCCCAAGGCATAGTCACTGGCATCTGTTTCAATCTCAAATGGTCTTTGAATATCTAGCAATGGTAGTACTGGCGTCGTATTAATTTTTTTTTCAAGTTGTTGAGGGCTTTCTACTGTTTGCATCCCCATTGAAACACCTTGTTCAATTCTGTCAAAGCATGTAAGGGAGCTGCAATCAAGGAAAAGTTAGCAATAAATTTTTGCCAATATTGTGCTGCTCCTAGGAAGTTCCTAACTTCTGTAGTAGATTTGGGTCTAGGCTAGTTCACAATGACTTCAAACTTAGAGGGATCTATCTTCAATTCACCACCCCCTACAATATGACCCACATAATTCAAATATGTTTTGCCAAATTCACATTTTGATAATTTAACATAGAGATTTTCTCTTTTCAAAACATCTAGAGTCTGCTTTACATGCTTCAAATGTTATTCCCATGTTTTACTGAAAAGAAGAATGTAATCTAAATATACAATTACAAAATCATCAACAAAATGTTGGAGTACATCATTCATAACTCTCATGAAAGTGGCAGGAGCATTAGTTAAGCTAAAAGACATAACTAGCCATTCATACAACCCTTGCTTTGTTTTGAAAGTAGACTTCCATGCATCTTGTTCTGGAACTTTGACCTGATGGTAGCCAATACGCAAGTCCAACTTGAAAAAGTAAACAACTTCTTTCAGATGATCTAATAGATCATCTATGCCAAGAAGAGGATAACGATTCTTCATCATTATTTTATTTAGTGCTCTGTAATCAATGCACGTCCTCCACAAACCATCTTTCTTTCTCACCAACACGATTGGAGATATGCATGGTGATGTGCTTGGCCTTATGAACCCTTTATTGAGTAGCTCCTGTACTTTCTTCTTGATCTCTGCATTTTTTAAAGCGAATAGCTTGTACATACCGATGTTAGGCAATGGTGCATCTTGCCGCAAATGAATATCATGTACTATTTCCCTTTTGGGTAGCAGACCTTTAGGTTCTTGAAATAGGATATCATATTCTGAAACAACTATTTCTAAATCAGCTTTCTGTTTAGCATCATAGCCTTCAAATGCATTGGTTTTATCAAGGGTATTTTCCTTTACAACCATTAGTAAAAATTTCTCGCATGAATTTACAATTATTTTCATCTGCCCTAAGTTTATGAGAGTGTAGTTATTTTTGAGCTGATGAGCTCTTACAATATATTCTATTCCATCTTTTGTGAGTTGATACTTATTTTTAGCTCTATAGAAAATGGCTTTTCTATCATACAAGTAAGGACTTCCTAAAACAATACTACATATATCAAAGGGAACTATATCTAACTCAACCTCACCTACAAATGTTGACCCAAATGCAAACCTAATTTTACATTGTCTAGTCACTTGTAGCTTTGCTTTATCACATACCCAACCTAATGGATATGGCTTCTTGTGAGGTGTGGTTAGTAGTCCCAACTTCTTTACAATTGCTTCAGAAATCAAGTTTACTTGTGATCCACTATCAAATAAAGTATCAAAATTTTGATGCTTGGAAATAACTCTAATATGAAAAAACTCATACCTTTTTCTCTCATTTTCTTCATTATCAATAGATTGTGCAGAATTATTAGTAGATGCTTCAGAATTTTTACCTTTTATACCTGTGGTTGTGATTGTTGTTTCATCACCTAAGTCTGACCCCAAATCTTTCTGAATAGTAGCATTAGTCTTCTTCTTCTTGCCATCGAAATTCTTGGGTTTCAGCGCCGGATGCAAAGCCCAACAGTTTTCATCATCATATACACCCTTATTGCAGTAAGTGCATGAAGGTTTGTCTTTCTATACAACATTTTCCTTCCTCTCTTTCCATCTCAGTTTCTTCTTTTCCTTGTTTTTTCTTGCAATGGGTTTTGATGATCCCCCAATCTCTAGGTCACATTCTTGCCTCTGGCCTCTAGATGTGTAGCCTGAACAGATACCTCATCTATGGTAGTGGGTTAAACATGAGAATGGTGTGCCTTAAATAGCTATGTAGACCACTTATATACTTCAACAAGGTTTTAGGTGAGTCTAGAGAAATGCCTAGAATTAAAGCTCTTTTTCTAAATTCCTGGGTATAGCTTTGACACTTTGGCCCTTTAATTGGTGAAGTGTTTGCCAACTCATTATTGCTTGCTGCATATAAGCTAGTGGATATAACTTTTTTTTAAGGGCAGAAACAAATTCACTCCAAGTAGAAATAATTTTACCATGCTTCTTCAAATCTACTTGGGTCCTGCCTTCCCATCACACTAGGGCAGTTCCTCCAAGGCGTAGTCTAGCCAGCTGAATTTTACTCCTTTCTGAATCAATGTTCTGCACCCTGCAATACACATCAATCTGTCTAATCCAATTATCTAGCTTTTCTGCATTTAATTCTCCATCATAAATTGGAAAATCAAACTTTACATCTAATTTAATCAAAGATATTTTCTTCTTTTTATTTTCAGGGCTAGAAGGAGGTGTTGATGGAGGAGGCTTTTCTCCTTTCCTTTGTTCGGGTGTTGAGGTGCTTGCACCTTGATCCTTCTTAAATTCCCGATACATTTCTTCCACCATGACTCTCATGGTCATGAAGTTGTCCATGAACTGAGAGTCTGATTCCAAGGGAATTTCTTCTGCCATTTTCTTCCTAGGATAGACTCTTCCAATTTTTAGGTTAGCCTCAACCAGTTTTCCTTCTCCTAATTTGAGCTTTGACCTAGTTAGCATTCAACAATCCAACACAAGCTTGTCTAACCTTAGCAAACCTAAAGCTCTGATACCACTTGATCTGATAATGAGATCTTAGAAAATTATTAAGGTATTACAGACTCCTGTGCATGGATTTGCCTATGTTACTTTGTGTAATGGATCAATAAGATTATGAAATACATAGACAATGAAGCAGTTAAAGAACATAATAGACAAGCACACAAAAACACAAAAATTTAATATGGAGTTCACCCAACACTCCTAGGCTATGTCTCCTAGTCCAGTCTTCAGTGGTGACCTCTCTATTATGTCTTCAAAAGCAGATTTTTTACAAAAAGAGAGCTCAATTTGAGTCTCACACAACAGATACAAACAACAAGGCTTTAGTTGGATCCCCCAAGTCTTTCTAAGTACACAAACTCTCCTCATTGACTCTCTGTCTCTGTTTTCTCTCTGTCTGAGCACTGCTTGTCTCTGTTTCTGTTAGTCTATGACTTTAAAGCCAATCAGCACTGTCTGTTCATTTCTCCTTCTCGACTCTTTGGCTTTCCAGCCTCTGTCCGCTCAGATCCCCTTCTGAGCATTAGCAATCATTGCTAAATGCTTTCAAGGATGGTGCCCACCTGTTCTGTAACGGAATGGGTCATCGGGCATTTGAAATCCCAAAAATGTTCATTTTCTGTTTGCACAAAGAAACATTTCAAAACATGGAAAAATCCGCCAAAACACTGTTCATCGGACTTCAAATATTCATAAATCCGCATGATATTCCTATCGGCTCTACCTTTATATCGCTTATCGCATCTCCACATTGATCTGAGAGATCTTGATCCAACGGCTGAGGTTCATTTTGGGCGGTTCATGCGTACGGAAGTTAACCACCCGAAAAGGGTGGTTTTCTCTCTTCGGGGCCTAGCCACATGGTAGCCAGTATACAAGCTCGGATGAAGCCCAGCCAAAACCACTTACTGCCTACAACCACCTAAAATCCCGCTTATTTCCTTTTTATTAAAAAAATACATTAAACACTGAAAAACACCATAAAATGGCTTTAGACGGACTTGAAATATTATGCATATGCATTCATAAACCTTTTCGGGCCTGGTTTCATCACATTGGCGCTTTTCCTTCGTATTTTGTTTATTTAACAAAAAATGCAAATACAAAGGAAAATTTTGTTTTATAGAACTCAAAATATATTTGTTCTTATTTATAATCCCATCAAGTCCGGCTATTGCAGTCGCATGAATCAGATCCACTCCTTTGTAATCTTCGATTGCGATATCGCAATTCAACTTGGGTTGTCGATCTGCGTGCTTAATCGATGGTCCTCGTTGACCCCGCTAATCGTTGTTGCATATACCATGTGGTCTCTACTGATAGCCTCCACTTGCCACTACCAATTGCAATTTTCCGATCGGATCTGGACCGTTGATCAGTCAGATCCGATAGCTCCCATGCAGAGTATTTTTAAGCCGCTGATACTCTGTTTTTCAATGTTTTCTCCATGTTTTTGCCTCCCGATAGTGTAATCCGACTTTTTAAAAGGGTCTTCTTTAGACTTTTGTGATAGCCTTGAATGTTTATAATACTTTAGAGGGTTTTTGGATCTGTTATCACTCCAGAAACTCTCCTAGGTTGTAGCTCGGAGATGCCTGGTAACATATAATCTTCAATATTATTCTCAGAACTATTGGAATGGATGATGGTTTGGATCAAGTCAGATAACCATTTCAGCTCTATTCTCACTCAAGACATGCATGAACACCCTAAAAAACACAAGGCTTTGGACCACTAATGCTCAATGACTTATAGATTCAATGAACAGATGGAAAACATTGACTGTACCAGCATATTACATACATAAACACATATAAATGGCCATCTATAGGAAGTAAATGAGACTTGCAGATCTAATTTATCAATGTAGAGATAAGATGACAGTTATTTGGCATTAGACACAACAGAAAACATGAATAAACTATTTAAGTGCAAGCATAGAACAATAAAAAGAATGAACATTGAGCATATAATATCAAAAGAAGCTTATATTGCTAGAATGAAGATGAGAAGCTTGAAGGAATAGAGGAGGAACAATCTCCAGATGTTAAATCCCTATTACATTTTTCTTTCAGATATTTATAGCTCTTTGCAATGGTACTAAGCCTTCTGAGGCTTCAGAGGTCTTAATCCATCCCTCTGTCTTGTTTAACTATTTGATCTCTGACTAGGCAAGCATGACTTAGAGGTTTCTTCTTCTAACAAAAGAATAACCGCATTCTGATATTTTGGGTAGTTTGTTGTGCTGTCTAAGAGCTCTCTCATGCCAGAGATGCCCCACAATCATTCTGTTTGTTCTAACTATGTCCTGTTGTGGCTCCACAATTGCTTTGGGTTGATTTGGCCTCTGCTTTGTGGTGGAATGGCTCTTCAGGCCTATGAAATCCCTTTAAAATGCAAGCAGTGACTGCTTTCTATTATGAACAGAGAAAGGATGTAATACTGTAAATTCCCAACTTCTCTGTGTATTTTGGGCTTTAAAAGTCCTAAAAATTGGTTTATTCACCTATCGGGTTCACCCTTAGGGTTATCACAAGTCACATTCGGCCCATTCCTTGCATATTTCCTTTGTATTCTGAAATACGTAAAACACTGAAAATACATGGAAAATGGCTTTCCCTAGACTTCAAATATTATATATTTCATTCCTGAACCCTTTCGAGTTTGAGTTTCATTGCTATCGCACTACCCCAAGGTTCCTTTGTATTTCATTTAAACAACGAAAACACACAAAAATACATTGAAAATGTGCTTTGGCGGATTTTAAATAATATATATTTTACTTCCCAGACTCTTTCGGGTGTGAGCTTCACCGCAATCAGTGCTACCCTGTTTCCCTTTGTATTTCGTTATATAATGAAATACATGAAAAATGCATTAAAAATGGCTTTGGTGTGAAGCTGAAATCTTATGAAATATCATTAATAATGCCGTTAGATTCGCTAATCGGGTCGCACACATATATATGTAAAGGCCCCGCACTTTAAGGTTTTCGTCAAAAGCGATGTGACGATGTAACGTGGGCCATCGATCTACGCGTGTGATCGATGGTCCACATTTAATCACCAATCGCAATCGTTCATTCCCCCTGGTCTGTGCCGATAACTGCCGACTTGCCTCTGCCAATTGCTACCTATCGATCCAATCGTCAGAAATCATTGATTAGTAGTGCCTTCTGCCCGGCCCGAAGTACTCTCTGCTTACTGATTTGCAATTCGCCACTTAGATTTGGGCCATTGATCGGCCAGATCTAACAGCTGTTGTGCATTGCCATGCTCAAGCCTGTGATACTTGGTCTCTTGACTGTTTTAATGTATTTTAGCCCCTCGATAGTGCTTTTCTGCCTTTTTAAGGGCTTTCCTCCTACAACTGTTGGGATTTTTGACTGATCTTTATGCAAATTTCGAAGCCTTCAAGAGCATATTTGGATGCTTTGGCATGATTATGCTAGCTTATGGAGACTTTAAAAAACATAATTGGATCCATTTTTGGGCCAAATGCTTCCAAGGCTAACACTGGCTCCTTCTAGGAAAGAAATCCTCCCTCTGAGGTTTCAAGGATCACAGATCAATGCCTTTCCTATAAAACAAAAATCAAATCTTCCTTCTAGTGTTCCATTGGGCATGGAGTCTTTTTTGTAATGAAATAAAAACTGGAAAAACATATTTACAATGACAAGGCTTTAAAGCCTTAAACGAAATAAAGTTTCAAGAACCACCCATTTATTGGGCTACCAAAAGTATCTCCTCCTTCCAGACTGTGCAAAATGAATGCATTGTTCTGCTGAATTTGAGCGATGAAAAATGAACCTATCCATAAGGAGTCAAACTTGCCATGATTACCTTTCTTTTCCTTAAATGCATCCCATTTAAGCACCCAATCACAAACTTGGAAATTGTCCACTTTTTCCTTCTTGTCAAAGGTTTCTTTGATTTCTTCTGATGAGCCTTTTACTTCTCAACCAGATACTCTCTGATCTATTGTAGTTCAACCAGGCTATTCATTCTTCTTACCATGTCATTCTCTTCATCTTGTTCTTCTTGCAAGAATTTAGCCACCGGGAGAATCGACTGGATAGGGAAGACATCATCAGTGCCATAAACCAGTTTAAATGGAGAATTCCCTATGGACTTTTTGATGGTAACTTTTTCAGCCCATAGTGCAAACTTCAACTTGGAATCCCAACTCTTTTTGTTGTACTCTAATAGTTTTTTGGTTACCCTTACCAGACTCTTGCCAGATGATTCTGCCAGGTCATTTCCTTGAGGATAATATGAGGTAGAATGCACTACTTGAATGCCCATGGACTCAGTCATGTCCATCAATTCTTTTTCCTTGAAAGTTGTTGCATTATCAATGACTAGTTTGGTTGGGCAACCAAATCTAGTGAAAATATTCTCATTCAAGAACTTTATGAAAACTTGATGATTAGCATTCTTAGTGGGTATAGCCTCAATCCACTTGGTGAAATAATCAGTGGCTACTAAGATCCATTTATGTTGGCCACTGAAATGTGGGTTGATCTCACCTATAAAGTCCAAGCCCCATTGCTAGAAGGGACCATTAACATGTACTAGCTTCAAGGGCAGATATTTTAGTTGTTGTCTCCCTACAAACCTCTGACACTTGTCTCAAGCTTTCACAAAATAGAACACATTAGAGAACAGAGTATGCTAATAATACCCAGCCCTCAGGATTTTGTGGGCTATGGTTTTCCAATAATGATGCCCTCCACAAATGCTCGAATGGAACTGGTATGCGACTTCCACAGATTGTTCTTTATCTAGACATGTCAAGAGGATTCCTGATGGGTCTTTCCAAGCAGATTTTTATTTATGCAGAATTTGGTTGATCTAAGTTTAATGGCCCAGGCTTGACTTAAGCTAAGCCATGGAGGGACTTCTAGCTTCTACAAGAAATGAACTATGCTGGAATACCATTCATAGGTGGCTAGATTTTCAACGAGAGACTGATTCTACTTTAGTTCTTCTGTTATTTCCTCCACTTGCTCATCATTCGAATATGGATTTATGAAATTTATGGCTAGAAAGATGCAATTTTCTTCAGTCGTAAGTTTAGGAAGGCCCTGGCCTTTGACAAGCTTAGTGGGCTTCACCTCTATGTTAAACTCTATGAATTTTGCAATCCATTTAGCTCCCTTTCCATCAATATCTGGCTAAGCTAAGACATCTTTTACGGAGGTTTAAGGTACATATGCAACCACTTTGGAATGTAAAATATAAATTCTTAATGCCTTTAAAGATTTTATGAGAGCATAAGCTTGTTTTTCAATAAGGTCATACCTTAGTTCAACATCCCTTAGAGTTTTGCTAAAAAAGGCCATGGGGTGCTCTATGCTTTCATCATTTTTCTGCAACAAAACTGTTGCACGTGTATCATAAGTGGCAAAAGAGAAGATACAAAACTCCTTAGTGTAATCTAGGCTGATTAGAGTGGGAGATTCCATGATAGCTTGCTTGATGGCTTCAAAAGATCTTCTTGAAGCATCTGTCCATTTTATTTCTGATCCTTTCTTTAGAATGGAAGTGATGTGCTTTACTAGCTCTGCAAAGTTTGGAATGAACCTCCTTACAAAGTTAATCTTGCCCAGAAAGGATTGAATGTCCCTTTTTGACCTTGGGATGGACAGTGTCTGAATTGCTTGAACCCTTGCTGGATCAATCTTCACACCTTCAACAAAAACAATATATCCTAGAAGTTTGCCTTCTTCTAGAGCAAACTATGACTTCTTTGGGTTAACTAAAATTCCAAATTGTCTACACTTTAGAAAGACCTTCTTCAAATGTTGTAAATGGTCTTTGTGGCTGCTAGAGAAGATTGTTATGTCATCAAGATAAATATGGACAGACTTGTCCTTCTCTCCCACAAAGGCTGTGTCCATGGCCCTCTAAAAAGTAGTCCCAACATTCATCAGTCCAAAAGGCATCTTGGAGAACATGAAAGTGCCTCGAGGAGTAGTGAAGGCAGTGTTTTCCTCATCTTCTAGATGTACAACAACCTGATTGTAACCTAAAAATCCATCTAAGAAATACATGACTCTAGCCCCTGAAACTCTTTGTAGCAAGTGTTCCATCTTAGGCAGGGGGTAGTTATCATTTTTAGAGCACTTGTTAAATTTATGAAGTTAACACAAAGCTTGATTTCTCCATTTTTGTTTCTCACTACCACAAGGTTAACTGTCCATTTTGAATACCTTAGGGGAACTATGATTTTGGCATCCAACAGCTTCTTGATCTCTTTCTCAATCAAAGGCAATAAGAGAGGGCTAATAGGTCTTAATTTATGCTTAAAAGGGGTGGTGTTCTTTTCCAGTGGAATCTTATGCTGAATGATGTTTCTAAAATATGTTTTAAGATCACTATATTCCCAGGCGAAAATATCAGTGAATTACTTCATGAGGGTGCAATATTTAGAATTCTGGGTAGAAGACAAATGAGTGGACATATTGATGAATTTTGGATGGTCTAGGCTTCGTATATTATATTTACAAACATCATAATCATTTTTTGTTTTGGCAGGCTTATAAGGCACATCGTTATGATCGAACAATTTCTTTAGAGGCACCAATCCTTTTGGTATATGATTACTAGGCAGCTTGACGGTGCTTCCTTGGCTAACCTTGTTTTTTAACTTGGACTGGCCACATTCTTCCATGGTTTCATTTTCTTGGTCGATGTGCATTTCAACAAATTTCTCAATGACTTGTAAAAACCTATTAATTTCTTCATCGTCTTCAAACACTCTCCAATATTTGACATTGTCAGACAGAGACAGTCTATATTTTACCTGAACTTCATATGTCAATTTAGAGGCAATGGAGGAATAAACGTGCTAGCAAACACAACAAGGGAGTCGGCAAGCTGGTTCTTCATTCTTGGAATATAAGAAATGTTGAAATCATTAAAAGAATCCTTGAGCCTCCATACCTCATCTCTGTATGCTTTCAGCCTTGGATGCTTTGCTTGGAACGCTTTATTGACCTGCAAAATGATGAGTTCTGCATCTCCAAACACTTTCAGGCCTTTGATACCCATTTCTTTAGCAGCGCTTAAGCCCATAATCAAAGCTTTGTACTCTGCTATGTTATTTGTGACTTGAAAGGTTAATTTAAAAGATAAATGAATGTATTCCTGTGTGGGGGACACAAGGACTACACCTGCCCCTGCAGCTTCCTTAGAGCAAGCTCCATCAAAGAACATGTCCCAAATTTGAAGGCCTTTTTCTTTAGCAATCTAGCAAACTGGTTTTTAAGCTACATGGAAGCCAACTGGGATTCTTCAATATGAAGAATACAAGCTCCAAAATCAGTGTAAACATCATAGATGGGATGATTAGTGGGGTTCATTTCATCGCTGATTATATAAGCCAACTGCGCCTCTCTGTATAATCTCTTGCTCTCACTTCCGAAGATTGGGACAGTAGCATAGCAGATCATTTTGTAATGATCCACCTAATTTCTTGATCCAACCTATGGAAAGTAACATGCTAAAATTGGGAGGTACATCTGCTACCACAATATCCATCATCATGCTTTTCATGGGCAACTGAGACAAAGTGATGGCTAGGTCCTTGATTAACACCAAACATTTCACTTTTCTAGAGTTAAAAGAAAACAGATCATGATAAGGCTTGGTGATGTCAAGACCCAACTCATCCATGACATCCTTAGGCATTAGATTATGGCTGGCTCCAGTGTCCAAAAGGCAGTTGTGAAGGACTTTTTCATGAATAGTCAGAGAGACGTAGAATGATGGGGAGCATTCTTCACAATTTTCAATCATTGGGCTAAGAATAACAACTAGCTTATCATCTTGTAGATTTACATAGTCAATGGAGGCTTGGGTGGCTTTAGGCTCAGGGGCCTTGAGGATGGATCTTTTGAAGGACTCATCCTTCACTAGTTCAATCAAAGGCACAGGTGTTCTTAGCTTCTAAATTTATGATTGAAAGCTAAAAGGGGAAGGAGACTTGTCAAGGCTTCTTACCTCATGAGTTGGAGCATTGAGGATGATGGGATCAACTGCAGGTTGCTTTTGCTTATTAGCTTGTTTTACTGCAAGGACAACAACTCTTTGAACAAGAGTTTCCTCAGCATTATTCACCTTTGACCTCAAATTATATTTGTGTTGATATTCAGTTTGCAGAATAGCTTCCCCATCCCATTCTTGGCTGATATTGTCATTGAATAATGACTTTTCATAGGCAGTTGAGGTCAAAAAGGAAGCATTGCCTTTCTCTTCCAGACAATGGATCTCATCATCTTCTTCAAACTACTCTTCTTCCATGACTGCATTTTGAAAAGGAGCCTTCACCCTTTGGTCTTCATTGGCGTCTTTGCTTCTTTGCAAAATCTGCAACTGCTCATTAGTTCTTCTATATGGATTTAGATTTGGATTTCTAGGAGAAAAGGTATTAGGAACTCTTCCTTTCCCAAGGTGTTGTTCAACCTTTAATTTGGATATTTCAGAGGCTAATGACTCTACCATTTTGGTAATTTTATCTATCTTAGGATCAGAGGATGAAGAAGACTCGCCCCTGTGTCTTCTTCTATCAACATTTCCCTTGAGCTTCTCTGCAGCCATAATGTTTGATTCCACTTCCAAGGCTGCATCCTGCATGTCAACCAAAGTAACACATCGTCTCTCTCTTAACAATAGGTAGAAGTCAGAATCAAAAGCACTGGCATAGGTGATTTTAGCAAAGGTAGTAGTGGGTTTTACTTCAGCTGGTATCTTGTTGTACATACGATTAAACCTCTTATTAAAATCAGACAACAACTCACCATTTTCCCTCTTTAAGTTCCCAAACTCAGTGTGGTAGTAAACGAGATCCTTCTTATCCCCCCAATGCTTTAGGAATGCATCATCTAAAGCTTCAATATCTGCTATAGATCTTAGGGTTAGTTATCTGAACCATTTTCTAGCCTCTCCATCTAGGCTTTGGACAAAGACTCTCATCCACACATCATCTTCACTAATGTCCAGATTATCAACATTTCTATAGAATGACTCAAGATGTTCTTCAGCAGTAACACCTTCAATCCCAGTTAAATTAGGCCTATATTTATGATATTCTCTAGTAGGCATGGCATTCAAAGGAGTGGGTAGTATTAGAGGTCCATACCTAGCAGCTATGATCCTTTCCATTTTGGTAGGTGCTTGTGGACCTGCCATAACTATGGTGGCTAAAAGAGTACCGGCAGTTTGAATAATAAAGGGCTTAGGAGTGACTGATAAAACTAAAGGAGTATGATGGATAGGAGGTGAAGTTTCCTTTGCACTTACAACGAAAGGAGAACCTAAAGAAGAAGGAGCTTATGAATCTCTGAGAGTTTTTCTTCACTCATAGTATTACATGCTATACTGTCAACATGTATTTGTTCTATTATAGGTCTTTCTTGAAGAGATATAGGAGATTGTTTAGGTATACCTGAACCTGATGCTCCTTTCTACAATACCTTTCTTTCTTTGATGATCTTTTCAGGGTCAGATACTGGGTTAGCTTTTGAATTCTAAGGATTTCTATGAGTATGCCTCACAAACTGAGCCGGAACTATGAAGTGGAGTCGCCAAGAGGTTCAGCCTCTAGTAGAGTTACCAGATAGATGATTACAACCAAAAAAGTTCCCAGACTTTGTCTATCATCAAAGCTGGATCTATGTCATTCCCTAGGGAAGCTGAGCTTCAATTTCCTCTCCCCCGTAGTGGTGCCAATTATGTTATCACTCCAAGAAACTCTCCTAGGTTGTATCTTGAAGATGCCTGGTAACATATAATCTTCAATATTGTTCTCAAAACTATTGGAATGGATGATGGTTTGGATCAAGTCAGATAACCATTTCAGCTCTATTCTCACTCAAGACATACATGAACACCCTCATCAACACAAGGATTTAGACCGCTAATGCTCAATAGTTTATAGATTCAATGAATAGATGGAGAACACTGAATGTTCCAGCATATTACATATATAAACACATATGAATGGCCAACTACAGGAAGTAAATGAGACTTGCATATCTATTATCAATGCAGATATAAGATGACAGTTATCTGGCATTAGACACAATAGAAACATGAATAACCTATTCAAGTGCAAGCATAGAACAAAAAAAAGAATGGACATTGAGCATATAATAGCAAAAGAAGCTTATATTGCTAGAATGAAGATGAGAAGCTTGAAGGAATAGAGGAGGAAAAATTTCCAGAGGTTGAACCCCTATTACATTTTGCTTTTATATATTTATAACTCTTTCCAATGATGCTGAGCCTTCTAAGGCTTGAGAGGTCTTAATCTATCCCTCTGTCTTGTTTAACTATTTGATCTTTGAATAGGCAAGCATGACTCAGAGGTTTCTTCTTCTAACAGAAGAATAACCACATTCAGATATTTTGGGTAGTTTGTTGCACTGTCTAGGACCTCTCTCATGCTAGAGATGCCCCACAATCATTTTGTTTGTTCTGGCCGTGTCGTGTTGTGGCTCCATGATCGCCTTGGGTTGATTCAGCCTCTGCTCTATGGTGGAATGGCTCTTCGGGCCTATGAAATCCCTTTAAAATGCAAACAGTGACTACTTCCTCTTATGAACAGAGAAAGGATGCAATACTATAAATTCTCGCCTTCTCTATGTATTTTGGACTTCAAAAGTCCTAAAAATGGTTTATTCACCTATTGGGTCTACCCTTAGGGTTATCGCAAGTCGAATTTGGCTTGTTCCCTACATATTTCCTTTGTATTATGAAATACGTAAAACATTGAAAATACATGGAAAATGGCTTTCCCCAGACATCAAATATTATATATTTCATTCCTGAACCCTTTCAAGTCTGGGTTTCATCACTATCGCATTGCCCCAAGGTTCCTTTGTATTTTGTTTAAACAACGAAAACACACAAAAATACATTGAAAATGGGCTTTGGTAGATTTTAAATAATATATATTTAACTTCCCAGACCCCTTTAGGTCCAGGCTTCATTGCAATTGATGCTTCCCTATTTCCCTTTGTATTTCGTTATATAACAAAATACATGAAAAATGCATTAAAAATGGCTTTGGCATGGACTTGGAATCTTATGAAATATCATTTATAATGCCATCAGATCCACTAATTAGGTTGCACACATATATATGTAAAGGCTGTGCCCCATAAGGTTTCTGTTGATAGTAATCCGCTGATGTAACATGGGCCGTTGATCTGTGCGTGCAATTGATGGTCCACGTTTAATTGCCCATCGTAATCTCTCATTCCCCCTAGTCTGTGTCGATAACCGCTGACTCACCTCCACCTATTTCGACCCGCTGATCCAATCGTCGGAGATCGCTAGTCGGCGGTGCCTTCCACCCAGCTTGAAGTCCTCTTTGCTTGCTGATTTGTGATTCACCGCTTAGATCTGGCCTGTTGATTGGCCAGATCTAATGGCTGTTGTGCATTGCCATGCTCAAGCCTGTGATACTTTGTATTTTGACTGTTTTAATGTATTTTAGCCCCTCAATAGTGTTTTTCCACCTTTTTAAAGGCTTTCCTCCTGCGACTGTTGGGATTTTTGAATGATCCTTATGTAAATATTGAAGCCTTCAAGAGAATATTTGGATCCTTTGCCATGATTATGATACCTTATGGAGACTTTAAAAATCATACTTGGATCCATTTTTGGGCCAAATGCTTCCAAGGCTAACAGGATCCATTTTGGATAATTTTCCTCCCAAAGTAATAGGCAACTGAGGAAGGATCCCTAATGGTTGACTGGTTTCTCTGTTAAAAACCAACAGATTTTGGGTAATAGGCACAAGTGGCAGTGAACCGAGTGCTTCCCAAGCAGTGGAGGAAATGATACTCACAGATGCACCTTCATCTATAATAGTGCGAGGTACAATCATATTACAAACCTATACTATGATCTCTAAAGGCACATAAGAAGGATGACGACATCCTTCCAGTCGATTCCAATCAAAGGAAGTGACCAGACTACTTGGAGGGGGTATCGTAAGAACAGGATAATTACCCCCTTGAGTTACAAGAACAAGAGGATTTTCCTCATGTCTTGATGGAACATGAGGGTTGCCTCCAAGATCATTAGAATATGAAGAAACGAAAATCACATGAGTGGTATTATATTCACTCTCTTCGAGAAAGGTACAATTAACTGAAGGTGAAATTGGGTCAGTTGTTTCCTCGACTTGTGATTGGTCAGGTATAGACTCATGGGATTCACATTCAGAAAGAGTGGGTTTGACCGACAATTGATTTGGGTCAATCACTTCATCAACTAGTGAAGGATTAAGGGAGAGTCTTTTGTAACCAGATGGAAGTTGTTGGGGAGAAACACTAAACAATCAAGATCAAAGTAGGGCTAGGAGAAGAGATACAAGTTGATTTCAGAACCATAGAAACATTGATCTTTAAGCAAACAACTTCAGAAGAAAAATTGGAAAATCCAAGCAAAAGATGGGTTTTTAAGCTTAAGGAGGATCTACGTAGGTCAGAGTGGGAGTAACTATGTTGTAGAGCACTATCTCTAAGACAAGGGTGCTCTGTGGAGAATTGTCCCCTGACCAAGCCTGCGCTGCTGCTAGAGAGGCCAATCAAAAGACATCTAACCTCAATTTTTTGACCAAAATCACCTCAAAAATACTAAAATAAGATCAATGAAAGCAAGTAAAGTCTACTAGCTTGTACTATGATGAGAATAAACTACCCAAAATGATGGTAGGTCCCCAGTGGAGTTGCCAATTTGTTATGTGGAATTTTGCATGTATGGATAAACACAACTTCCTTAAGTGAGTAGCTACACTTATAACAACAGATTTAAAGAGTCTAACCTTTTCCTATAGAATATGAATAATACAAGGGACCTACTTCTTATCTTTCGATTCCCTTTCTCTCCTTTGAATATCTCCCATCGCTCCTTCTCGAACTGAATCTGCTCGAAAGGTATGTGCAATCATAAACAGAGGACAAAAACCAATTAAAGCAAGAGATCTATCTACTATAAGAAAATGGAATCAAAAGCATTTAGACATATAATCATCATACATAAAGACAAGAATATGGGAAAAGGTGTAAATAACTTTATTAAGTAGAAGGAATAGTTACAACCAAAGAAGTTCGATCCCATGTCACTCATTCAGCTTGAGTTCCATGCTTCATCACACCAAAAGAAAAAAACTTCGGAAGCATAACAATACTTGCTTACAATCTCAAACCTAAAATCAATAGTATCTCCTTACAAATTTTCAAATTTCAACCCCTGATCACTATGATGAGTGCTCAATTTATAGGGAATTGGAGGTGGTTTTTTCATAAATTGGGCATTGAATGGCTTTTCAATTTGGGAGTTAGTTTCCATGGAGGAAAGGATGAGAGGGTAGGAGGTTATTTGATTCATTCCCTATCCAATTTCGAGCTCATAGGAGAGGATAAGAGGTGGGAATCTTCTAGAATGGTCTAGAATGTAGGAATATTCCCAGAACCCTATGAAGATTTCACTCAATCTTGCCTAGCACAGGTCAAAGTGGGCCTAGGTGCTATACAGAGAAGGTTTTCATGGGCCTAAGTTCTCTGCATCACATTTACCCTTGACCAAGGCTGCGCTGGTCCCTCAAGGAGTCATTTCAAGATGTCTTCATGCCAAGAAACTCTCAGGAATGATGGCATTCAATGTGATGACTTGTCTAGGGCATGTAACAACTGAATTAGGGTTTGATGAGCCCTAAAAGTATTGATCTGAATGATGGGAGTGATGTGCCCAAATAGACCTATAACAAGGACTGTCATGTCCCCATTTTTATTCTTCTTCATAGTATAGCCAGGGTAGATTTCTAGGATAGGGGATGGCTAGGTCAATGGAGCAGGTTTATGTCATTAGGGGTCCCAATGGAGTTTTGAGGAGTTTTTGTGGGATTTGATGGCATTCACTTGGCATATTCCATCACCAACACAATTTTCCTTTCTTTCCATTGCATTCCGACAACTTTCAAAAATCAACATTATTATTGGGCATAACTTAATTAATTATGCTTCAAGTGGTATTTCAGGGAGATTAATTGATGGAACACCTTAGTGTAATAGCTCGTTGGAATTGGAACGAGAATATATACATGATGGTAATTTTGGATGGAAGTTTCAATGACCCGAGGATACATGGTGGCCAATTTACCCTTTTCCCACATTAAAAATAATATTTTAATTAAAATAAAAGAGGGAAAAGTTCTCTATGATTAAAATAATAATAAAATAGAATATTTTAGAGGGGTCCATTAGATCTATAAAAGAGGAGGAGGCCATTGGAGGACATCTTGGTTTTGATATTGTTTCTTGTATGAGAGGTTGAGAACCCAGTTCTCTACTCCATTGGTAGCCCCAGGACGAAAACCATCAGGTGATATAGAGAGAGATTGGGTGAATACCCATCTCCCCTTGGTGGATTCATTCAGAATCCATGGGTGTAGTGATTGATTTCATGTTCAGTTTGGAGGTCAGTTTCAGTACTATTATATATCTTGGAGGGTCATTCCCAACTATTGTATTAGCATATATTTTTACAATAAAGCTGGATTTTGTTGTTGCATTTATCATTGTTCCTCATGTTGTGATATTTAATGAGATTTAGTGCAATTTATAGATTTATGGTTTGGGTTTTACATGACAATTTTTCTGGTAAATGCATGATAGTTCTATATGAAGTGCTTGTTCCATTTTTTTTTATTTGGGACATTACACGTGATGTCTAATAAGCGCATCATGGAAACTAGTGCATGTGAAAATATCTAAATATTATTAAATGCAAGTTTGCACTATTAGGTTAATAGTGCATCATACAAATACTTTATTAATTGCAAGTTTGAACACATGTAATTTACAAGCACATATTGATCCCTATAACATCCTACAAGATTACTAAATATTATTGAGAGAAATCAATTAGTCACTTGGTGAAAATCCAACCAACTTGGCGAGGTTTTCACATCCTTGGCACATTATAATAAAGTCTTTGAAAGCCTTTTAAAGGCTTCCTTACATTCAATCCATAAGCAAAAAACCCTGGGAAACTAATACCATGTGCCAAAAACCACCATTTTTTACCAAATAACTTTGACTATTTCATTGAGTCAAGTTTAGCTAACATATATATAAGACATAGTGTTGAGTAATAACATATGCCCTTGGCCAAGACTCGGTCAACTAGTGAGCCTTCATTGCTCACATCCTTGTCACATTACAGTAAAGTCTTCATAAGCGTTTTAAAGGCTTCATTACATGCAATCCACTAGTGCAAGACCAAATAACTTTGACTCTTTCATTGAGTCAAGTTTATCTAATAATCTCCCCTTAAAACTTGACTTTGGTTTCCCTTGACCAAATCTAACCAAACTAGCCAAGTGAACCAATACCACTCACCTCTAGGCCCTAGCCCCCTCAAAATTTATATCTAGGGTATTCAGTAATTCGACAGGTCCCCTATCACCTAGGTCTAACTCCGGAATTAACCACTGATTTCCCAGGGGTATGCATGTCTTATCAAGTCTTACAATAGTATGTCCATTTACATGTAAAAAATTTCAACTCCATCATAATTTTTTTTTGTATTGTTGATGTTTAAATACACAACCAACATCTCTCTTCCATAGGTCACCCATTTCACCATTAGAAATCTACAATATGAAGTAAACAAACCATGATAATTTATATATCAAACACTTTGTGTGTATCCTCGACATAAATATGGTCTCAACACGAAGATTGGCATGGATTTTCTTGTATGTCTTCTCGCATATATACATCGCTATTGTCATTCTCACCCATTCTAATCAAATCTCATCAAGCTTCTCTCTCCACTTTGACCTCATCCTATGGATTTTATACCATGTTAAAAATTACAAAAATAAATTAAATAAGAAATATAAATACTAGCGACAAAAAAATACACATAAACACAATGTTTATCTTGGTAAAACCCTAATCTAGGAAAAAGCTAGCTAACAAAATATTCTAGTAGTCCTTTGGTTGTCAACTACCAAGTGATACTTCACTACTCACATCCTTGACACATTACAATAAAATCTTCCCAAAACTTTTAAAGACTTCGTTGAAATCCACTCACACAAAACCATAAACAATTTAAACCATATACTCAAAACAACACTATTAACCTAATAATTATGACCCTTTCACCCAACTAAATTTACCTAACAAAAATAAAAATCTATAATCCTTTATTTAGAAAATATATATCCAAACTATCCACTAAAATTTAACATTAAATATACCACACTATATATGTATAAAATAACAAAATTGAAGTTGTTATGTTGTTCATCATATATGTATATCGAACCATTTTCCTCCCACAATATTCATATATAACTTTTATAAAAATACATAAAAAAAATTCTTTATTCTTTATTTTATTTTATTTTATTTATATATATAATATATATATAATAACAAAATTGAAGTTGTTCCGTTGTTCCATCATATATGTATGTCGAACCATTTTCCTTTACACAATATTCATATGTAACTTTTATAGAAACACTATAAAAAAATCTCTTTAACATAATAATCCTATATTTTTCTATATTTACAAGTCCCTCAAATATTATAGAAACAACTATATTTAATAACTCGTGTAATAAATAGAAAACATAAACCTTCACATTATTGTTAAGAGAAAATTTAGTTATAAAACATATGAATTCATGATTATAAATTTAGGTACCTAACACTGAAGTTTATATATGTTTAAGTGTTTTTTTAGCGGTCACGATGCAATGGTAAGTTCTGTTATATTTTTTTTATATTATATTAAGTGGGTAACAAGTTTATTTTATATAATATAATTAATTAGTTATATAAAATTAAAATAATTAGTAAAGGTTGAATTTATAAATAATTATTAAAATATTTATTTTATTATACGCCATAAAATTTTAAAAACTTATAAAATTAGACATATATATATTTAAAAAAAATATGTAATAAGATTTTTAACTATAAAAATTTACTTGCTCTTTATTATGGAAATTTTTAATCTATAAATAAGTTTAATTACAATATCATGGGTCAATATCATAATTTATCAATATCATATGTCCATAAAATCATAACTCATTTCATATGACATTTTTTTTTAAATTCAATGAATTTAATTATCCATTTTTAAGGTCACAGCAAGCTAGACACCAAATTGGTGTATGAGACCCCCTTGTTTGTGGGACAAGGGACCCACCTGCTAAGTCTACAAAGGCATACATACTCTACCCCCCTCTGGTTTTGAACCTGTAACCTCTTAAGAGGAAACACATGCTCTTAATCATTAGGCCCACTCAAGCTGTATACTTTACAAATAAATCTCAACTTTATATACCTTATATATTATATATATATATATATATATATTAAATATTCTAAAGTGATTTAATTCTCTATCATTCACTTAATAATTATATTAAAATTCTAGAAATTCTATTCCAAAACAAACATACTTATCAACAATAATCATATATAACAAAATTAAATATTTATGTGTTCATTTATTTATTATAATTAATTTATAATAATATATTTTTCTAATAATGTATTACATATTCTTTAATATTAATATCAATGATTACCAATATAAACTAATATAAAATAAATATTAAAATAGTATTATTATGGAATTTAGACCTCTATGGTTTATAAATTATTAATTATTATTGAGAAATTATTATTATTAAATTATATATATATTTAAAATTATTAATTATTATGAGAAAATAGTACTAAGAAATTTCACCATTACTATTTATATTACTATTAATTTATCATACAAAAATAATAATAAATAATAAATAATTAAAATAAAAAACTTAATTTAATAAAACACTTAAATATGTGGATAATATTAATTACTAAGCAACCGATGTTCATTTTTTCCCTAAATTAAAACAGCCCACCTCATAATTATTTAAATCTCACAATTTAGCTCTTCTGCTATCAACATTAAAAAATAGTCTTGATAATGGATTCCTGTTGGGATTTGAAACTTTGACAGAATATGGGTATTACTATGGGTTCTCTGGATATTAAGTCAAATAATATTATTATTTTAACTATTTCAAAAAAATTTAAATTCACACCCTTTCAACCACAAAACAAAAAAAATAGAAAGCTACACATCATCTACCAAATTTTTCCACCATCTTCTCCAATCAATTTTGTATGAAAATCCTGTGTTTAAAAGAGATATTCAACCAATTTTTGTATGAAAAATCCAAGTGTTTGAAAGAGAAATCAATTTTGTATGAAAATCCTGTGTTTAAAAGAGATATTCAACCAATTTTTGTATGAAAAATCCAAGTGTTTGAAAGAGATGTTCTATTAATATTACGTTGCTATGTCAATGCATAATAATTACTTCAGCAACTACCCAAAAAAAAGAAGTTAGCAAACACCATAGACATACCCCTGGCACCACTACCAGCCACACATAACATCAAATAATGCATATTATTTCAAATTTGTCAGTGTACAATGTCACTGCAGGCAACAACCACAATTATAAACATGAATGAACACCAAAGATGGAGAACACAAAATGATGCTGCCACTGTGAGTCTAGCTTCCTTAAAACATGAGATGTTATAATTAACTGCAGAATGAATTGATTTTCAAGTATATTTTACAGTGACATGGATTCCACAAACAATATTACATAATCTCTATAAAACTTTTAGATTTCAAATACAAAATATACTCGTATCACAGATCTGTAATTCATCTTTATACACAGACACATTAAAAATCAAATTAGAACTGGAGATATAGCACTAACCCATGATTCTGGTGATATAATTGAAACATCCTGTAATTCTTTCTCTCTTGCCTTATTATAGCTACAATAGAAAAAATTACAGCACCATCATAGATAGATGTTGAAAGCTTAATTCATCTATTAAGCTATGCCCCCCACGAGCATACAATCTGGCCCGCAATACACTCGGAATACGAGTGAGTGTGGTGCGAATTATATCAAATAGGGTACTGTGGACGAGCGTCATGAAATGAGAATAATACCCAGAAACTGTGGTGCAAACAACTGTGAAACGCCTGGTGTTCGGAATCCATAACGTTAGTGGAGAAACTACCAAGAGAAGAATATGAATCATGGCACCTAGGAATAATGTGAATGAATTCAAAAATTGAAAAATCAAGTGATTGCTTCTGAATCCTACCCTCACATAAAACTGTAAGCAAAAATCAAGGGATCAAGGCGATAAAACTGTGAGCACCGGTGAGGAAGCGCATTCATTCATTTATATCTTTTAGTTGCCTGGGAGTCGATGCATCAGTCGGTGGAAGTAATATTATTGGGTGGCTCCACATGAAAGTTAGCCTAGACTGTTAGCCTAGACTGTTGTGAAATTGATCATGAATTTGGCATATTGTGAAATTGATTCATTAATGTGTGGGCTACTTACAGGTAGATAATATACTCCCTTAAATTTAAGGGTGACCATACATTAATAGATCAAAGCATATATAGCCCCTTACATTAATGGATCAATCAATAGCACATTATATATTGGTAGTGCATGAATCAGTATATATTGGTAGTCTATGAATTTCAGCGAAGCACTTTGAAAGCACAAGTGGCTTTAATTAATTTCAGCTAGCGCTTTGAAAGCACAAGTGGCTCTAATTAATTTCAACTAAACATTTTGAAAGGATTGATAAATTTGTCTATTGGGTATTTAGGCTAAAGTTAATTATACTAAATATAATCTATGAATTTCAGCCAAGCACTTTGAAAGCACAAGTGGCTCTAATTAATTTCAACTGAACATTTTGAAAGGATTGATAAGTTTGCCGAGCACTTTGAAAGCACAAGTGGCTCTATTTAGTTTCAATTAAACGTTTTGAAAGGATTGATAAGTTTGCCTATTGGGTATTTAGGCTCAAGTTAATTATATTAACAAATTTAATAGCTTGGTTTTTGTGTATAATATTTTTATTTAATGTAATTTATTAAAAGGCAGGATGACTATATTTAGGATGCTTTTGATTCAAATAAGAATAGATATATCATTAGAAGTTAGATGTTAGATATATCATTAGAAGTTAGTTTTGTTATAAAAATTTCCAATATAATAAAGTGTTATTGTCTTTATTAATATGTGTTATGGGGTTTAGAGTATTTTATTTAATGTAATTTATTAAAAGGCATGATGACTCCATTTAACATGCTTTTGATTTAAACAAGAATAGATATATCATTAGAAGTTAGAAGTTAGATGTTAGATATATCATTAGAAGTTAGTTTTGTTATAAAAATTTTCAATATAATAAAGTGTTATTGTCTTTATTAATATGTGTTATGGGGTTTATAGTATTTTATTTAATGTAATTTATTAAAAGGCATGATGACTCCATTTAACATGATTTTGATTTAAACAAGAATAGCTATATTATTAGAAGTTGGTTTTTTTAACAAAAATTACCAATATAGTAATGTGTTATTGTCTTTATTAGTATGTATCATTGGGTTTTTGTCTCTAGTATTTTCATTTAATCTAATTCATTACAAAGCATGATGACTCAATTTGAGATGCTTTTGATTCAAACAAGAATATATATATTATTACAAGGTTTTCTTTTAAAAATTCCCATTATAATGATATATTATTGTCTTTATTAGTATTGTTATTGCCTTTAAGTATTAGTATTATGTTTTTACTTATTTCTTTTTTATAAGAGTGGTATTAAAGTTAAAGGAAAGAACATTGTATGCACTTGAGGTTAGGTAGTTATACATGGCCAAGAAAATATGGGTGTAGCAAATCAACACTGCACTGAGGATAATTGAGTTGAAGTAAGAAGGCTAGGTGAAGGTGAGACTAGCCTATTAGATGATTGTTAAATGGATATTAAAGATTTCATACAAATTATAGATTGATGTGAGATATAGCAAGATGAAGGTTGCATAATACATGGATGAGAAAATGTAGATGGATTCGATGGTGTCAAGGCCTAGTGAAAGAGCTAACAAGTTATGGAGGGTTACAGTAGTGCATGAACACTATAGAATGTTTGGTCCAAGTTGTAAATCCAAACTATAGACAATATCTATTCCCCCAAGGTTGTTGTAAGACTTGTGATTCAAGCATACATGTTGTAGCACAATAGCACATGATGTCATCCCTCTCATGGATAGAGAGGATGAAGGACCAAGTTGTGGAATGGACCACTTGAATATGTATGTAGGTGGTGGGTGTACTTGTATGCTAACTTGAGTTTAGTTTGTTGTGAAACATTATTTAGACATACATATTGTAGTGTGGTGGTGCATGAAGTTATGTATGATCAAGTTGTGGAATGGATCACTTGAATAACTAAGAGGGTTGAATTGTATGCTATCTTGAGGAAGCAACATGAGATATCAAGATGTGAGATGGTTGATGAACCATGTAAAAAAAAAGCATCATAGAAAATTGGTGAGTATAGTTGCTAGTTACCCATTTATTTAATTAGATTTTTTTTTTTTTTTTTTTTTTTTTTTTTTTTTTTTTTTTTTTTTTTTTTTTTTTTATGTGGACTTCAACAAAGATATAAGGACCAAATTTAATCTCCCCATGTCAAGTTTAAGGGAATAAATCTTAGGGAAACTATGGTAACATGAATCAATCATAGAGTTAATTTGATACTGATGCAGGAGCATTCAACCCAAGGGAAATCATTGTAAATTGTAGACATAGGGGGTCATGCATTTTTGGAATTAGTTTCCTAAGTTCCAAGTTAGTTTAATATTTAGGCTTTTAAGTGTGATTTAATTAGATATTCTCAAAATAAATAAATGAGAACATAGGAACTAAGGAGAGCTTTTAGGCATAAAAGGAATGGATGTGGATCATTAAGTGATAAGGAGGCTTTTCTATTTTAAACAGGGAAAAGATGGAATAAAGCCTCAAGAGGCTTTTTGTCATATGTATGCATTGCATGTAGAGCTTTAGAGCTTTTATTTGAGTGATTTTAGGATTTTTGTTGAGAAGTTGAAGGGATTGAACTTAGATTAGATCATTCTAAGTTTTATAAATTATCAAGCCTCAAAGGCATTGAAGATCAGTGTGTGTAGAGAGTGAGAGGTTTTTTGCTTGGATGCCTTCCGCAGTTTGTAAGGGCCAATCAAATTGTAAATCAGGCCACGGAAAATGCTACTGTAAGTAAGTTCATTTTTATGAAAGTACTAGGTTTGAGTTTAAACCTTAACTTGGTCAACTGTGTATGGATTAAATTCTGTGTGAAGAGTTGAATGATGAACTTGTGAGTATTCAATTTGCTGGAATAGTTAAACAGTTTTTATGAATTCATATTTCAATGCGTGAATTCAAATGTCATTCTGTAGAGGAGAGGGAATCAATTTTATTATCGATTTATGATTAAAATCTGAATAGTCTTATGATAAGCCTCAGGCGCAGAAGATCTGGCAAGAGGGCGTTGGATGGTGTTTCAACCTCTGTTTTGGAATTCAATTAAATACAATTTAAATTGCTGCGAAGTTCTGAACAAACCTGTGATGAGAGGCGCTGAATTTATTTAATACACTGTTATTATGAATTCATGTTATGCTCTGGATCGATAGCCATAAGTAACCTTTAAGGAATGGTTGGTTAATACATAGAATTGCAGGATTAAAAAACAAACCCGTGTTAAGAGATGCTAGTTGGTTTGAAGTCAGATCCTCTCTGTCCGCAAAACATAAATGTATGAAGTATATTGCCCTCCGCGTTGAAGCTAGAACAAAACAGTGGTCACTCACTATACGATCAAATAGTATTCCACGTGTAATGCATAAGTATTGAGATAGGTATGACAGGGCAATAGAGAAGCTATCCAACCAGCACTCCTTGCGAAGCTGTTTTCTTTGCCTAACTGGTTTTAATGGGCGGTATTTAGAGGTTAGGTGGAGGATTCATTCGTTCATAATTCACGTCCTGTGGAATTGACCTTTAGTCTCTATAAGCCCAGAAACCACTACGATACAGAGACATTGACCATTGTTAGTAGAGGGTTCACTGCAAGTCAAACCGGATGCAGGTTTGAGTTTTAAGGGCACACCTAAATATTGAGGTGATAAGATTTGGGAGCGTAGTTAAAGAAACAAACAAGTTTCAAGTTTGGCTTAAATTGTGATGTAGAGGTATTAAACACACTGGCGCATTTGTTTTATGACTTTTAAAAGCCTATGAAATGGAGATAAGGAATAGTAATGATTGAATGAAAGATTGTGAATCGAATGGAAGTTCTTAGAACATGCAGATGTGTGGAATTTGCCAGACATTGATTTTTTTGATTTGGTTAATAGTTGAGATGCATTCTCATATGCATAGATTTTAAAGATCCTGGTTATTGTAGCCCTGGCTTGCCTGCATCAGATACAATAATTAAGGTTTCAATAAATTTTTGTTTTTCCCATGGTATTTTCATGTAATGTAACCTACTTATAGGTATAATAACTCCATTGTAAGAATAATAGATCTATTAGTAGCCGTTGGTTTTTTGCAATAGTTTTGAAGACCATTTATGGTGTCCATGTGTTGTGACATTTATGTGCTACTACTATAATTTATTTACCTCATTTTATAATATTGTTAAACCTTTAGACATCATGGGTTTGTAAAATGGATATATATAAATATATATATCGAATTAGATTTGATTTGATTTGAATGGTTGGGAGGAAGTTAACCTCTCTACTAACATTCAATTCTTATAAGATATATGTTGACTTTGTAATAAGTATATTGTTGTAATGAGTTTGAACCCTATTGCTAACTCGTCTTATGTCTTCATATCATTATCGAAGTAGAAATAAATACACAAAGCAGAAAGAAATAGCCCATGAATTTCAGACAAGCACTTTGAAAGCACAAGTGGATCCAATTAATTTCAACTAAACACTTTGAAAGGATTGGTAAGTTTGTTTATTGGGTATTTAAGCTAAAGTTAACTATATTAATGATTTTATTTTTCTATAATATTTTTATTTAATGTAGTTTATTAAAAGGCACGATGACTCCATTTACAATGCTTTTGATTCAAACAAGAATAGATATGCCATTAGATGTTGGTTTTCTTATAAAAATTCCCAATATAATAAAGTGTCATTGTCTTTATTAATATGCATTATTGGGTTTATAGTATTATCATTTAATGCAATTTATTAAAAGGCATGATGATTCCATTTAAGATGCTTTTCATTCAAACAAGAATAGATATATTATTAGAAGTTGGCTTTCTTATAAAAAATCCCAATATAATAATGTGTTATTATCTTTATTAGTATGTATTATTGGGTTTTTGTCTATCGTATTTTCATTTAATGTAATTCATTAAAAGGCATGATGACTTCATTTAAGATGCTTTTGACTCAAACAAGAATAGATATATTATTAGAAGGTTTTCTTTTAAAAATTCCCAATATAATGATGTATTATTGTCTTTATTAGTACATGTTATTGCGTTTAGGTATGAGTATTATGTTTTTACTTATCTATTTCTTTTATAAGAGTGGTATTAAAGTTAAAGGAAAGAACATTGTATGCACTCAAGGTTAGGTAGTTATACATGGACCAAGAAAATATGGGTGTAGCAAATCAACATTGCATTAAGGATAGTTGAGTTGAAGTAAGAAGGCTAGGTAAAGGTGAGACTATCCTATTAGATGATTGTTAAGTGGATATTAAAGAGTGCCTACAAATTATGGATCAACATGAGATATAGCAAGAGGAAGGTTGCATAACTACATGGTTGAGAAAATGTAGATTGAGTCGATGATGCCAAGGCCTAGTGAAAGAGCTAACATGTTATGGAGGGTTGCAATAGTGCATGAACACTCTAGAATGTTTGATCCAAGTTGTAAATCCAAACTATAGACAATATTTATTCCCCCATGGTTGTTGTAAGACTTGTGATTTAAGCATACATATTGTAGCAGGGTAGCACATGATGGCATCCCTCTTGTTCATAAAGAGGATGAAGTACAAAGTTTTGGAATGAACCACTTGAATATGTATGAGGGTGTACTTGAGTTCAGTTCGTTGTAAGACATTATTTAGGCATACATATTGTAATGTGGTGGTGCATGAAGTTGTGTATGATGAAGTTGTGGAATGGACCACTTGAAAAACTATGAGGGTGGAAAATGTATTTGTATGATATCTTGAGGAAGAAATGTGTGAGATCTCAATATGTGTGATGGTTAATGAACCATGTACAAAAAAGGGTGTCCTAGAAAATTGGTGAATATAGTTTCTAGTTACCCATGTATTTAATTATATTTCTTTTTATGTTGATTTCAACAAAGATATTAGGACCAAATTTAATCTCCCCATGTCAAGTTTAAGGGATGAACTATCAAGGAAACTATCATAAACATGACTCAATCATAAATTCAATTTGATACAATCATTAAGGTTTTAATAACTTTTAGTTTTCCCATGGTATTTTCATGTAATGTAACCTACTTATGGGTATAATAACTCCAGTGTAAGAATAATAGATCTATTAATAGGCATTGGTTTTTGCAAGAGCTTTGAAGACCATTTATGGTCTCAATGTGTTGTGACATTTATGTGCTACTACTATATTTTATTTACCTCATTTTATAATATTGTTATACCTTTAGACATCATGCGTTTTTAAAATGGATATATATATAATATATATATATATATATATATATTATATATATATATATATATATATATATATATTATTGTAATTATATTTATTTAATGGTTGGGAGAAAGTTAACCTCTCTACTAAAGTTCAATTCCTATAAGGTATATGTTGACATTTTAATAAGTATATTGATGTAATGAGTTTGAACCCTATTGCTAACTAGTCTTATATCTTGATATCATTCTCGAAGTAGAAAGAAATAGCCTATGAATTTTAGCTAAGCACTTTGAAAGCACAAGTGGCTCCAATTAATTTCAACTAAACACTTTAAAAGGATTGGTAAGTTTGTCTATTGAGTACTTAGGCTAAAGTTAATTATATTAACGAATTTAATAGCTTGGTTTTTGTCTATAGTATTTTTATTGAATGTAATTTATTGAAAGGCATGATGACTTCATTTAGGATTCTTTTGATTCAAACAAGAATAAATATATCATTAGAAATTTGTTTTCTTATAAAAAATCCCAATATAATAAATTGTTATTGTCTTTACTAATATGTGTTATTGGGCTTATATTTTTTTCATTTAATGTAATTTATTAAAAGACATGATGAATCCATTTAAGATGCTTTTGATTCAAACAAGAATAAATATATTATTAGAAGTTGGTTTTCTTATAAAAAATACCAATATAATAACATGTTATTGTCTTTATTAGTATTTATTATTGGGTTTTTGTCTATTGTATTTTCATTTAATGTAATTCATTAAAAGGCATGATGACTCCATTTAAGATGCTTTTGATTCAAACAAGAATAGATATATTATTAGGAGGTTTTATTTTAAAAATCCCCAATATAATGATGTATTATTGTCTTTATTAGTACGTGTTATTGCCTTTAGGTATTAGTATTATGTTTTTACTTATCTTTTTTTTATAAGAGTGGTATTAAAGTTAAAGGAAATAACATTATGCACTCGAGGTTAGGTAGTTATACATGGGCCAAGAAAATATGGTCGTAGAAAATCAAGACTGCACTGAGGATAATTGAGTTGAAGTAAGAAGGCTAGGTGAAGGTGAGACTAGCCTATTAGATGATTGTTAAATGGATATTAAAGATTTCATACAAATTATAGATTGATGTGAGATATAGCAAGATGAAGGTTGCATAATACATGGATGAGAAAATGTAGATGGATTCGATGGTGTCAAGGCCTAGTGAAAGAGCTAACAAGTTATGGAGGGTTGCAGTAGTGCATGAACACTATAGAATGTTTGGTCCAAGTTGTAAATCCAAACTATAGACAGTATCTATTCCCCAAAGGTTGTTGTAAGACTTGTGATTCAAGCATACATGTTGTAGCACAATAGCACATGATGTCATCCCTCTCATGCATAGAGAGGATCAAGGACCATGTTGTGGGATGAACCACTTGAATATGTATGAGGGTGGTGAGTGTTCTTGTATGCTAGCTTGAGTTTAGTTTGTTGAGAGACATTATTTAGGCATACATATTGTAGTGTGCTGATGCATGAAGTTATGTATGATCAAGTTGTGGAGTGGATCACTTAAATAAATATGGGGGTGGAAAATGTATTTGTATGCTATCTTGAGGAAGCAATGTGAGACCTCAAGATGTGATATGGTTGATGAACCATGTACAAAAAAAAGTTTCCTATAAAATTGGTGAATACAGTTTCTAGTTACTCGTGTATTTAATTAGATTTTTTTTATTTTTTTTATGCGGGCTTCAACAAAGTTATTAGGACCAAATTTAATTTCCCCATGTCAAGTTTGAGGGAGTGACTGTTAAGGAAACTATGGTAAGCCTGACTCAATCATAGAGTCAAATTGATACAATCATTAAGTTCTCAACGACTTTTAGTTTTTCCCATGGTATTTTCATGTAATGTAACTTATTTATAGGTATAATAACTCCAATGTAAGAATAATAGATCTATTAGTAGGCGTTGTTTTTTTGCAAGAATTTTGAAGACCATATATGGTGTCCATGTGTTGTGACATTTATGTGCTACTACTATATTTTATTTACCTCATTTTATAATATTGTTATACCTTCAAACATCATGGGTTTATAAAATGGATATATTATCTATATATATCTATATATATATATATATAATATATATATATATATATATATATAATATATATATATAGACATAAGACGAGTTAGAAATTGCATTCAAAGTCATTACAACAATATACTTATTGAAAAGTCAACGTATACCTTATAAGAATTGAACTTTAGTAGAGAGGTTAACTTCCTCCCAACCATTTAAATCAAAATCTAATCTAATGAGTTTGGACCTTAACTGGTATTTTGTCTTGATATCTCAATATCTACAAAGTTATAAATAAATACTTAAAGATTATATCTATATATATATATATATAATCAATCCACTTAGTTATGAATGTTTTTCAAATCAATCACTTCATCATTTGATATTCATTAGAATGGAAGATTAAATAATTACTTCATATTAGATGAGACAACATTTCACCTTAGGAGTATTAACAAAAGGTAGCTTTCCTCTCTAAATGTTCAAGAAAGTGTGTTTAATGTTGTATAAGTTTGGTTAGAGCTCAATTGTTGTTATCCATAATCAACCTTTCTAAATGTTCAAGAGAGTTTTCTTATTCAATTTTGTAGAACTTTTGTAAGAGCTTCATTATTGCTATCCATAATCAAAGGATTTAAATCTATTGAGAGAATGTCAAAATAATGTAAGGATATACATTTAGGTATATATTTTTTTTATAAGATTTATGTTATTTTTTTATTTTTCAAATAATAAGAAGGATTAAAATTTTTGAAATTATATTTTTAATCATTTAAATTAAATTTAACTTGAACGCGTCTTGATCAATCTTAATCTTGGATTTATCAAATGACTAGGGGAATCAAATATCTAAAGGTAAAATCCCTTTTTGAGAGATGGGAAAAAGTTTTAGTTGTAGTAAACAAAATGCCCATAGGAGTAAAGTATATCTTAACTTTTCATTTTTTATTTACTTAATTTTAGATTCCACAGTTAATATAAATAAATTTTTGAAGATGTATTTTCTTAGTAATAATAAAAATTCAAGCTTTTCATTGTTCTCTTTTGTGTGACTAATTGTTCATGGTAAAGTGACTATCTATCAATATTCTAGCATTATTAATTTCTTAATCTTTGAATATCCCATGCCTCACAATTCATAAGCTGGAAAGAAACCTTAAAAGAACTGATAAGTTCTTAGAGGGGCACATGTAGAGAGTTTACTTGTGTAATGTAGATGAAAGATAAATAGATGTAATATCTAAGTGTTTGAGTACATGGTATTTCCATTTCATGAGCTCACTTCAATAATTCATAAACTCTACAGTATGTATATATTCCATGTTGCATGCAATTTCCTTCTTAAGATAGACTAGCCTATTTTCATATTTATATTTGAACCTTTCATCTCTAAGGTTTGACATGGTGTGGTTTCCCTCTTGGTAGGTTAATTTGTTTTTTTGATCATTTTATGTGGACTCTTTGCATGTAGAAGTCTTCTGGGTCTATCCTTTAATACTCTCATGCTATTTTGGTTTACTTGAGTAGAATAACACTATAGCTTCTTTGGTTTTGTCGTAATTATGTTCAAATTTAGTAGAATAAAACAAGATTAAAAAAGAAAATAACTTAATCTTAGAGACAAGACCTAGTGAAAAAGAACATAAATAATAACTTTTATGCCTAAAGGTCGTTTATGTACATGGTAGAAACCATGTGCCTTCATGAGAAGTGCATGTATTTCTCTTTACCACTAATATTAATTATTAGTTAATGTGAAGGAATTTAGGATATCACTAGAATACTATTTGTTTTACTTAACCAACTATAGCCCTTGCACCACCTTTTTTCCCCTTTGATGGATTGATAACCCCCATTATTTATCATTTCCTTTATAAAGCCTATGACGTTTTTGTATTATAATTCAATGTACAATTATCCCTATCTATCCTTTCATCACTATCTCTCTCTCTCTCTCTCACACACACACACATACAAGATTTAGGGAATAAAACTAGAGTATTTCAAAGCTTGTATTTTTCTTATTTCCATTTTTATTTGATTATCATGGCATGCAAGAAAGTTTCTTACATTTCTTAATGATCCACCATAACATTAATTCGTCTATCATATTCAAAGAATTGAATCAATCCACCCTCAATTAATTCGTTAAGTCTTTCCTCAAATCTAGTTTCTCCTTTGTAATCCATTTTCTCTTGTACAAATACCAACCCTAACTTAACCACGTTCTTAATAGTTATTATAAAGATATACTTTAAAGTATATTCCTTTTTTCTTCCAAAGGATTTATTTTTCTAAACACCCATTGTCATTCCTACATTTACAAGGCAACATTAATGGATGAATATAAACCAAATGTGAGACAAAGGGTTTCCTTAAGTAATATATTTCATAAGTTGAATACAATATTATATGACTACAAGAGACTCTATTCAATCTACATTTCAGTTCACTAGAGACTCCTACTCAACCCATGGATAGCTTCAATATTTTAAAATTGTATTATAGATTGATTTTTTTTTTCATTTAGTGTGTACATACATACAATAATTACCAACGATTTCTTTGGCAATAATTTTCTTCCTTTTATATTAGAACAAGGGCTCGAGGTAGCTATAGTCCCTTTTTTTTCTCGGTAAAATTAATCTATTATTTACAGAAACAAGATACAATTACATTCTTGCTGTCATAAAGACCCAGCTGCCTGGTGAATTTAGCAGCGTGTAGCAGCAACATGCTCAGTTTAGGACAAAACAGGCATTCATCTACCCAAAAAATACTCCCTCGCAGGGGAGTTCAAAAACACATTATGGCACAGAGCACCGACCTGGGCATCGACATTGCCCTGTAGCGTAGGCACCATAACACACCAACACCATGACACAGTAACCCTTTAACACCAAGACGCACTGACACCTGGACATGTTGACATAAAGACACATTGACAAAATTTCATCATAGTGAGCCATGTAACCTGAAGCACAAACGCGACTAGTCTTCCGGAACCTCCTCCACGATCCTACACCAACCATACTCCTCCGCTTCCTTCTTTGGAACCTCCTCTACAGCCTCCTTGACAGGCTCTTTTCCAGCATCTGCCTTCTGGCTAACACGTTCTTCCAATTCCTTCATTGGAACAGCAGAGGGCATTTCCATGGCTCTCTTGGTTTCAGCAGGTGGAGAATTCTCCCTTTGTGCACTGGACTTGCCCCCTTCCTGGGCTTCCTTGATGAAGAGCACAGAGACATGTGCATTGATTTTGGGGCGGTTCAAAGAGGCGTTGGAGGTGAAAACAACAGAACGAAGGATGGCGAGGAAGAGGAACTCGGTGAATTGGCTTGCAAGAATTGGCATGGCCTAAGAGCCGTATACGGGCAGTGACAGTGGCAGTGGCCATTGAGGGAGGTGTCCTCAACAGGAGAAGGGCGTGAAGACCCACCACGGGACGAGCCGCACCGGCTAAGCATACGTTGTCGAGGGCAAACCATGGTTGCAGGGGAGTGTAGGGCCAAATTGGAGCTTGAACGACACAGAGAATGAAATGCCTGCAGAGGATGGTATGCAAGAGACTGAGGTGGGTTCAATGAGATGGATATGAGACCAGCATAAAGACGGAGGCCAAGAGCAGTCCAGGAGGCCGGGGGAGAGGAGGTGGCCTGAGAGTTCAGACCCAACTTCTAGCTACACAACAACAGTGAGACCTCAACCCAAGCCTGTAATAGCATGGCGAATTCTTTGCTACTTCCCTTAATATTGCAAATGCCTCTACCTCAAAGCCCTCCAACAATAACTGTGGCCGCCATAAGAGCCGAGGGGCCGAACCCTGTGTTGCAGTCAATGGTGGGTGGAGTTTAAATGCTCCTATGTTGTATACGATTGTTAATGTACCAGCGCCGTCAACTTTTAATGCTTTCCCATGTGGACATGGCGCAGGTGCGCATGGCGGGCAGGTGGCTCGCGCTGCTTGCCCGTCCCATCTCATAACTACCGAATATTTTCACCCGCATCTGGGGAGTAGCTATAGTCCCTTAAGAGAAAGTCAAAGGAGAATTTGGGCATGGTAAAATGAGACTGCCATTGTAGGTGGTTACCTAGTTGATTCTCTATGCATTATAGTTGGAAGCTCTGGTATGATCGCTTTCATTATGTTTAATGATGTAATAGATTCTCAATATCATTTAATAGTGAAAAGGATGGATTTTTACTAAACTACAAAGTGATGTGGAGAATGGTAAAGTGGATAGACAACACGGACCAAAGCACCATATGATTGTGAACTTGAAGGATGAGTAGCATAATCCTAAACGCCATCTTCTTTCCATATTATAGATCATCCTCATCTTCACTAGATTGAAGAGCTTCAGTGAACCTTGATGATAGAATAGAAAAGTGTTATAATTGTTCAAGATACACAAAGATATCTGGCACAAATGTAAACCTTTTATTATTTTAACGTGCTTTAAAATACGACATATCTAATCCTAGATCTGAATATTGCATCATCCACTCAATGTTGTAATTGTTGAAAGTCCCACATTTACTTTTATTCCTCACTCACATTTAACAATTTGGTTTCCTTTATATATATAATTCTAACCCAACATATTGGCCTAAATATTCATACAATCCCATGCTCAAATAAATCAATGCTTGAATTGGTAAAAAGACCTAGTAGATTTGGAAGTACATTGGTTAGAAGCGTTCAAATCACACAAAATGTTGGTACTATTGTATCTCTATAAAAAAGAATATGATATGTTGGGAGTATTCCTCCATTTTCATATCATTCAAAACCTATGATCTTAGGCCTCAAACAAATATGTTATAAGGTTGATATGGTTGTTATTTTGTACATGTGTGTAATTCCTATTGTAACACAGGTGGAATATGGTTATCTCGGTGCTGTCATTCGTTGTTGGATGTATCGTTGGTTGGTAAGTTATGTATTTTGGTTCTATTTACAGTGCTCAAGACTTACGTTATAAATTTCTTATATTTTCTGGATCTGTTTTTCTCTCCTTCACAGTCTAGTTCGAAGGTGAATTTGTATTTACAACCTTTTGGGCTAAGAGCAGTGTTGCTTTGGGATATTGGTCTGGCTACTATGGTTCTTACTATTGTTCTTCCACGTCTCAATTGGTTGTACTATGTTGGTAAATCTACTATCTATGGTCGCTCGCTTATGGATGTAAATATGTTGTACCCATTTTTGTGATCAATAGAAGTTTTTTATATTAGTTCAGAAAAAAAAACAACATAATGCTCTAAAATGATCAATAACATGCTCCTAAATGTGAATGGATTAAATAAAATACACAAAAAATTGATTTGTGCAAATGAATAGATTGATTAGGCTTACATCATTATTGTGTTGT
Source organism: Pinus taeda (assembly GCA_000404065.3). Classification (NCBI taxonomy): domain Eukaryota; kingdom Viridiplantae; phylum Streptophyta; class Pinopsida; order Pinales; family Pinaceae; genus Pinus; species Pinus taeda. The sequence continues at coordinate 33,676 of APFE030667834.1, read as the reverse complement.
CCTTGTGCCTCAAACAATAAACAACCTAACTAGATTTGAAAGACATTTTAGATATTACTTTTGGAGTTTATGGTATTGATTAATGAAATTTCCTATGGTATATATTAGCAAGATAAATCTTTCTCTCTTGAGAATTTGGTGATCTTAAAGGTAACCTAAAAATTCACTTTTTCATGTCTCACTAATAGTGTAAACTATTTTTAAAAATGGTTTTCAAACACTAAAGAATATGGTTCACTATGTTGCACTAAACTCTATAAATTGACACTATTTGTCACATTATTTCCTGATCCTCAGGAAATCTGTAGTAGTGAGATATTGTGGTAACACTCTTTAAATCCTACATGTAATAGCCTAACAGTGATATGACTTTTGAGTTCCATAGAAGTAAAACGTGTCAAATTTCTTGACATTTCCTAATTTGATCATTGAACACTTTCTCTGTATTTGATACCATACTTCGGAAATCTAATTGATAAATTTAATATTTCAAACTTTAGAATTTATGTTAAAAATGTAAAGAGCCTAGAGTTACAAAATTTAGTTTTTACAAAAAATTGGGAGTTGCTTCAAAGTCTAGAATGGAGGAGCTACCAAAGTTAGATGTTAATTTACATAGTAAGTCAACTCGGTATGGGCTAAATCCCATGGATAGGTAAACAAAACTGATTTTCCTCCTACAACTGATCCACCTAGTAGACCCACAACAAGACATGTTCCCATGGAAGGGAAGTCATGCAAAATCCAGTAGTGATACTATTAATATGTCATAAAAATGCAATGTTTCAGAAGGGACAATTCTAAGGAAACTCAGTCAACTTCCTCCGGAAAGAAAATAAAAATAAGAATCTGCCACAAAATTACAAATAAAAAAGGAATTATTCAGATAGAGTAAAATAATATTTACAAATATGCAAATATAAACCTTATCAGCTCATGACACCTTACTTGTAAAAGCTAAGGATTCCTTGATTTTGCAAGATCTTCCCCATGGATCTCCACACATATAGGTACTGAAAATCTCCATGCCTTTTATAAATAAATAAATTACTAATTTTGGGTCTTTTTGAAGCCTTTCTATCAAAAATTTCAACTTTTCTTTGTATTAGCTCATTGTATGGTGCAACCTGTTGAAGCCTCAGATTTCTGTTGCTCCAACATGGGGGATAACCACCCAATCCAGACCTTAGAAAGAAGCTCCTTTTCCATTTGGTATGGTGGGTCTGACTGGGGATGATGGGACCAGTTTCCCAATGTGGGTTTGCAAATGATAATGGGTGGTTTTCAAGTGATTGCAATAAAAATAATGATAACTAAATGACCTATTCTAACATGCAAATCTCTAATTAACTTAATCTAATATCAACCTGGGGTGTTCCATGTGATATGTGATCTAAAAAGATATATGTTTGGTACATGGTGATAAAGATCATTCACATGTTAAATAGAGATGATAGCATGTAAAGATAATTTATTTTACTAAATAGTTAGTCAAAGAAATGTGGAAATTATATCGCATATATTTAATGATCATATACGAGAATAAACACTTTTAGCTAAGTATTATACAATATTGCAATTAACACATAACATAAAGAACATACTCCATATATAATTCATGAAACGAAATGTTATCACTAATTTAATAAAATAGAACCAATCATACAAGATAAAAGTACCATAAGTGTGAGGTTCTACTCATTTAACTAGTGACATAGATCAACTCCTTTCTTCAATCAAATTATTCTCCAACCATACATAAGTGCATCAACAACAGACAATATTTTTATATTCAAAAGTAATGACCATGTTCCATAATTTCATCAAGGAATCTACACACTTACAAAAGTGTATTCTTTGCAAATGTTTTTTGATAAAATCGTGGATCCTCTCTAAATGCATGAGAAGGGTATAAATACTATCTAATTGAAGTTTACAAATAGATTATACAAAATATATGAGGATGTTTCAAACAACCTTCCTATTAACTAGTAACTAACTCTAAAAATAAAATCGATTTGATGACTTGAGGTTATGAAAATGTCTTGCTGTCTGCCAACTTTTTCTTGAGGTCGCATATGTTGGACATTGGTTTTACTTGAGGAGGTGTTCCGAATTGCATTCTGACCCATCCTACAAAGATGGCATCTGTAAGAGGTGGCAACATTCTTTGCGTTGAATTGAGTGAACAATTTAGTGTCATAATCTGGTTGTGAGGTTTGACAAGAAATTTCCAATATGCCTCCCAGTCAGTCTTTGATAATTTCGTGATTGCCTCTCTTTGGATTTTCATCTTTGCTTTCCAATTTTTATCCAAGTCTTTCATATCTGGCAGTGAATTTGGATCACCTTATTTTATCAAGTTGGTGGTGTGCAAAGTATGATTGAATGCCTTTATTATATTCTTTGCCACTCCTGCTACTTTTTTTACTACCAACTTTGCCTGCTAAATCTATGCATCACAATCTATGAATAATATGTATTTGTGCGTTTCTTCAATCTCTCGCATATTAGCGCTTCTTCCTTCTTCAGATTCTTTTGATTCAATATAGTTATAGATCTTATTATTTAAGTCATTAAAATGAGTTCTTTGATCAATTGCCTTATCGGTTAATTGATCACTGGTTTTCAAATAAGGGGTGATATGGGACATTTTCTAGCAGAATAGATCTTGTTGTTTTGACATAATGGAGTTTAGCTCCAGTGCCTCTTTGATGAACTCATCAATGGTGGGGACATATTTATATTTCACCATAGTCTCTTGCAACTCTTGGATTTTCATATTCTTTGCTGAGATACCTGCTTTGTGGATTTCTTGTTCACATTTGTTTTCTCGATTTCCAGCTTTTGTTCAAGTTGTGCTATCCTTTATTCTCTTTCTCTTGAAAAAATAGATACTTCAGTGGCCTTATCAATGGTGGTAGTAGCATATGCCCCTACAAATTGTGACAACATGGATAAATTTTCAATTGGATTCGAAGGAATATCCTTCCAGACTATATCCATTGGTTCATTCCTTGGTGGGATTTCAAGTGTTTCTACTCTCCTTCTCTTCCTTTGTCTTCTTACTATAGCCTTATGTAGTGGGCTATAGAATACATCTAAAGGGGGTATTTATATAACCTTTAGGATAATCTCAAATGTCAGAAACGTAGGTATAATTTTTGCATTCTGTGAATTTGTTCCTTGTTCGTTTATTGGCTCAGACTCTGAAACTTTCTGAGTTTGATGTGGAGTATGATATCCTGTAGTTTCTTGGACATCTGTTGCTTTAGCAGTATCTTGGATTTATTAAATTGGTCCCATTCCTACTCCATATCACTACTTTTTCCTTTGGGGATAGTATTATGAGTTAGGTCACTCTTGACTTGTTTCTCAGCTGATTTTTTGCTAGATTCTATTGTAGCCTCTATTTCTTGTGGCTTCCCTCTATTCTGGGCTGCATTCTTCTGAGATTTTGTTCGAGAATTTGGTTCATCATTGTTAACGGTCACTCTGGGCATAGTTTTGTTATCAGCTCTTATCAAATCCAAAGGGATTGTTTCAAGCCTTTGATTTATAAATTCTTGAAACCTTTCGAAGTCTTCAGGATTCAAATTCACCTTTTCCCAATTGAATGCTTGTTCAAATGACTTCGCTACTTGTAATAAATCTTCAAATTAAAATTCTTCATGGATAAAGGGTTTGACCTTTGCTGTAGTAGTAAAAGTTAGTGCTACTTTCTCTAGGTAAAATTTCCTCTTTGGCAGAGTAGCTAGCCTAAGCCTCTCTAAGTTTTGTAATTATTTGTTTGCATGGTTGAAGTTCACCAATGAAAAAGCACCACACCGGATAGGAAGGGTGGCTATAGTGATTTATTTCTATCTGTCAAAGTCTTGGTTAAACCTTTTACAATAGTTTGGTGAGCTATTTCTCTGGCTAACAGCTTGTTGGGGGCATACAAAGGAAGTACATGTGGTTTTGTTATACTGCCATAAACTCTGATATATGTGAACCATTGCTCAAGAAAGTGCTTTCTTACTACAAGAAGGTCTGTAGCAGCTTCCTTAGAATATCTCGGGTCCTTTTTATAAAAAATCATTTGATGTAATGATAGCATAACAACATTGCATATCTTGTAAAAATATGGTATAAAATGGGATTCCCACAATTGTTTGTGACTGAGATGGGTGGGGTATGGGTCTTGCAAGGCCCATTTCCAACCCATAAGTGGAAACTTAGTATAGAATCAGATAGATTCCATGATATAAGCAACCATATAAAATGGAGGAAATATTTCTGTGGAGGTGGATCTCTTTTGACGATATTCAGAAATAGTCGTAGCTAAGTTGTCAGATAGGATAGTGGCTCAATTCATTATATGAGAATTGATGCATGCATCGATTGAAGAGACCCATTCTATAGAGAACTTGGTATTATTAAGAATTCCATACAATCTACATAACATGGAGGCTGCATAGTTATGGGGATTTTCTAAAGAAGCTATGGGGTGCATACTTGTCTTGTCATATTTGAATTTGTTTTCTAGGACTCTCCACCCATGAATCAGCTTACAGGGTTCTTCATTACATTTCGTGAACTTGGCCAGGAATTATCTATCATATATATCCCGAGGGGGTTGATCTAGATTGTCATTAATGTCAATATGGCAATATTCTAGGATACTAAATGATGATCGGAAGTCACAGGAGCTATCAAAGAAAAGAATATCATAGCAGAGAAGAGCTATCGCAGCAGTATCAGAAGTTATAAGGGGTAGGAGAGAAGAGAAACCATAGGAGTGACAAGCCAAGACAAAGTGGATCCATCGCATGTGCCAAGAGTAAGAACCATATTAGAGATATCGCATGAAATATCGAAAGGAGCAAAGAGGAACACGCAGTGAGAAAAGAGCCAAAATGAGGAACACATCCTCAAAGGAAGAGTGAAGAGTGTACGTAGTCATCAGAGTAAGTAAAGAAGAAAACAAAGAGCACAACTAGCAGAAGAGTACAGGTAGTAATGTACGTGGCTAAAGGCCTGCACTAAATCCTAGCCTTCGATCTCATTTTCAATGCTTGCATCATAGTCAATGGTGGGGGTTAAGCCTATTGTTAACCTGTGTGCTAGTTGAAGACCCGCAGGCCATAGATTTGATGACCTCGTATATCCAATGGATATCAGGTCACAAAATTATCGGACGTTAATCTCAAGAACAGACCCGAACTTTTATAGATCAAGGATTTATAATCCTTTTTGGTTGTGTAAAGGAAGTTAAGTGTCGCACAAGTTCCCTAGCTGATATCATTATGAACCATTAGATCTAGCGCGCCTTTATCAAATGGTGGAGGATCAATGATAGGGTTTGTTGATCGGGTGGATCAAAAACCATCAGATTAAAGATGAGATCAACGGTGGAGAATTAATCCGATAAGACTTGGGACTAAGTGGACTTGATTGAGTTATTAGAAGAAGATTTTTGGAATATCGCATATGTTCCATATCGCTAGTATTGAAGAAATGTAACGATGGTAAACCGCAATTGCGATTAAGGTGATGATGTGGTGGGTGGGACCACCCATTATATGTTTTTTAACTATGTTGATATATGAAGATTGATGATGTTGATATCAAAGGACAAAGTATGTTATGAAACACTTTTGTAATTCGGCCTCTCTTCCGAATGAACGTGTCCTATGAGTATTGGTGAATTTGAAGAGACAAAGGAAGCCAAAGAATGAGCATAGAGGAAGTTGAAAGATCAAGCAAACGAAAAGGAAGTGAGTGAAAAGGAAGCCAAAGGTCAAGGGTATCAGGAATGTATAATAGAGAACAATGAAAGTTTATAGGCTGGTGAAACTATAAGAAACAAAGGAAGCCGAAGGTCTGGCAGAAGTGGAAGAAGCAGGAGGACAAAAGTAAGTCATAGGTCCAGCAGGTTTGGGAGTAGAGAATTACTACCAAAGAGATCCAGACAATTTATAGCAGAGGGTTGGAGCCCTTGGGGTTGGTGCCTCAGAACTAGAAGGATTGGTGCCTTGGGAGTTGGTGCTCCTAAATCCAAGGTTGGTGCCTTGACAATACAGGGTTGGTGCTTTGGAGGTTGGAGCCTCACACAAGTTCCAAGTTGGTTCTTGGCAACTGGTTGAAGCTATACATACATTGTACTTGATTTATTGCAAAGATTATATTAATAAAAGCATTCATTATTGTTATTTATTTCTGTGTTCTAAATATAAATGATTTAACAAAAAAGAATATAACAATTGAAAAGAAATATTGATTCACCCTACCCTCTCAGTTGTAGGTTTTAACCTCGTACAAAAATTACCTACATACGAATTCTTAAACATAGAAAATAAACAATGTGAGAGCATAACACATAAAACACATATACACAAAGATTTCCCTTGGATCCCAAAACCAAGACTACTAGCTTGATTTTTCATTATATTCCTTTCAGTGTTATAATACATATTTATACATGCCAAAGCATCCAATACCATGGACCGAAAACCATCGCGTCCAATACCATGGACTGAAAACCATCGCATCCAAAATACATGTTTGAAAATCATGCACAAAACCATAAGTGGGTCCATCCAACCTAACATAGGGTCCAAAACCAAAATTTTCTACGGCACTACCCTGGGCCCCATAAAATGGGGTTACGGGTACACCTCAAACCCCCTGTGACCTCCCCCCCTCTAACCCTCGATTAACTACATCATCTAGTTGTGGAAAGAATATAACATAACCCAACATTCTCCCACATGTTGTTTTCTTTCCACAGGGGGCCACAAGAGAGCTTAGTCATTTATCCATCCCTACAACACCCATTGTTTCTCTACACCAAGAGAACTTCTTAGAGCTCACAGATTTTTTCAATGCATCTGCAGTATTCTTCAAAGTGTCCACCTTTACCAGCAATTTTTTTTTTTTTTCTATCATATCCCTCACAAAGTGATACTGAACATCAATGTGCTTTGTCTTTGAATGATATGCAGGGTTCTTTGCCAAAACATTCTACCTAGCATGGAAGTCAAGGCATTATAGAGTTCAAGTGCAGAAATGCAAAACAGTGAAACACAGTTAGTTTATATATGAAGGAAGTTAGAGAATCATTGATGAGTTCTGAGTATCATAAGTAAACACCACTGTAATGTAAGTATTGAAAGATTCCATCAAAACAAGAACATACAAGAACTCTTCATGAATCCTGAGTTGTCTAAGTAGAAATTCTACATTAGGTTAAAAATATACACAGTCTGCACATAGAGCAGCAGCTGAGCCAAAAAGTCTCCCTCCCTTTGCTAATCTGACCTCTTGCTTTATATATAGCATTTACAACATGTATTCCTTCATCACTCATGAAGAGAATTCGAATTTGCTATGAGTGACACCTATTCTAACCATAAAACAAACCATTACTTAGAACTAGCACTGCTAGTGACCTAATACAACTAGGAGTGTAACACCTTATTATGATTACAACAACTTATATAAACATTCAAAGCATTCTTTGATAGCTGCAACCTCATGAGGTCGAATTTGATGAAGCCTCCCACGTTGTCACCTTACTGCTAATGATAAACCCTAGAAATTAGGGAACATGTTTCCTGTTTTTAGGTTTAGGATCCTTGAAAATTGGCACGTGGGACAGAGCCTTTATCTTCTCATCCATGACATATTTTACGAAACTGAAGGAGGTTTTTGTATTCCATCCTGCCTAGAACAAAAAATTCTCTTGGTTTTTTAAAACACTTCCCAGCTGTCCAGAATCTGTCCTTGAAAAACACGTGTAAAACAGGAAAAATATGTTCTCTAAAATTAGGGTTTCAAAGCAAGCTTAGTATCTCCCAACTGAAAACACTTATGAATAAAGTGCGATAGGTTATTATAGCTGGAGAGTTGGTGAATAGAAACTTCCTTCAAAATTCCAAAAGACCTTTTCCTGTGACCAGAAACTGATCTTGAAAAATACTACTCAAACCAGAAGACAAAGCTTGACTTTCTGCAGTTTTGTAGCACAAGTTTAACCATAAATTAATCCAACCTTAGAACGAATTTGAAGAAACTGAAAGAGGTTTTTATATTTAAGTATGTCAGGAAGAAAAACCTCTTTCAGTTTTGAAAATTGAGTTCTCAGCTGCTCAAGAACCCTTTTGGAAGTTGACTAGTAAAAGAAAAAATCGTAGTCTTTTATGCTGAAACAGGCTGCTTCATGGGTTTTGTAGCACGCTACGAAAACTCCTAGTTCAAAATCCCCGATTTCATAGCGTAGCAAATGCAAATTCTAGGTTTTGCATTACGAAAACTCCTAGAGTGAGTTTTGCACTACAGAAACCTTGACACAAGTTTGACACATGAAACTTATGTGTGATGTGGGACCAGTGATAGACAAGAACAGAGTATGGAACCTATTTGACCATACCAACAAGACTCTCTTTTAGATCTTAGACTCTAAAAAAACCATGGAAAGACTCGACCAAGACTAACATCAATCCTTTGGAATCAAATTGATGTCAAAACACATGGTGAGGCTTCTAGGACATGGAATGAGACTGTGAAACTTTTTTTTTTTTTGGAAAGAGAATGACACTTATTTAGATGAGATGACTCAAAACCTATAAGACTATGACTAGAAACAAGGCAAAATTTCCAAAGCTTAGAAACAAAAATTTTAGGGTGATAACAGGTCCTATGTTTTTCCAACTATTCCATGTTGATTAACATGTCATATGAACCCAATGGTAGCAGGTTCAAATCAACTGACATGGGCATGTTGTCTATTATAATAGGACCTGACTTCGCCACATGTTTGACCCGTTCCTTAGTCCCCATGGCCAGCTAGACTAACCATGATTCCCCATGTGCTACCATTGTTAGTGCACACTTCTCTGCAAAATTGGCGCTAACATAGATAAAATTTGAACCAATGTCAATCAAAATTGAAATATCTAGGTTATTGATCATACCTTTGATCTCGATCATGTATTCTTGGTGATCTGCATTCTGGTTATCAAATGCAACACAGATCCATGGTACACTCAAAGCCACATCCTTTGTGGTATCTGATTCTTATACATTATACATTTTTGGACCACTTCATGGTCATTGGGGACAATCCATCTACTTGTGGCTCTCTTCATAAGTCCAAAATTGCATTAGCCCTCCTTTAGACCTCAGCTTATCCTCGTACAGACCTTGTACCTAGGTCCTTACCATTAGTAGTATAAGTATTCTATTGAAACTCACACTTAGTAGTGTTGGAAAATTTCACATTTCCTCTTCCTAGCTGATGTTCTATAAACTTTGGTCATTTCCCCTTAAACCTAGGTTTTCCCTTCGTCTTCTAATCAATCTTGAAATTAGCCTTGTGCTTCGATTCTTTGTAATAGTACCTCGTCTTCCTAATAGAGTCTTCCAATGTTTTTGGGTCATCAAATTCTATTCTTTCATATAATTCTTGTGGAAACCCATTAAGATACCTTTGAATTTTTTTCTTCTCATCATTAATTTAAGGCACATTCCTTAGCAACTCTAAGGGTGTGTATTCATTATCTGATAACTACCCTAGTTTTTTCTCATTAAACTCCTTGGCCTTATTGTCATAGTACCTCTTAGATAGGTACTTTTCCACAAATACCTATCTAATATCCTTCAAGAAAATGATTTCTCTCTCATATCGTGTACATTCCTCAAATCATCCCACCAGATGTCACCGTTTCCCTTCAGGCTAAATATGGATACTCTTACCTTCATATTTTTAGAGTAGTTATTGACCCTAAAATAATTCTTCATTCCTACCAGTCGTGCCTCTTCTTACTCAAAATTCTTCACCTCTCCATCAAATGTAGGAGGCTTCACCTTCTTAAATTATTTAGGAATTAAATCTTTTTCCCTCTTTTCCTATTGATAATACCTTCTAGTTGAGGCACTAGAAAACCGCTCATGACTATCTGTCCTCCTCTCTCAAGTACTAAGAGGAGTTCCACCTCTCATTATATCCTCACTTCCCTACCTATTCATTTTATTAAAACTATTTCCTTCTGCACCCTCAGTCCTCAACTCTATTTCTATAGTCCTAGTGAACCATACGTAAACTTTTAACTGACACCTAGTTCATACTACACTTGTGTTTGCAAATATAATAGGAATTGTAGTATGATTGCATTTACTTCTACCTACTATTCTTGGGATCTTACAATATTTTCATTATAAATCTTGCAACTTCTTAGCTCAGCCCATAAACTTATGAGAGTATACATCCATTCAAGGCAGCATTCCTCTCTCCTTTTCTCCACTAACTCCTCTTCATGTCGATGTTGGGATTTATCAGTGCTATACTACACCATTATACTACTCATTCTATTTTATCTTTGTTGTTTCCTTTGGTGTATTCTTATGTTTTTCCATACATATACAATCGTTAGCCAATCAAAATATAAGTAATTATGTTTACCATCACCTTCCCTCAACTGCAATAGCTTGTTGATATTTGGCTATTTGAAACACCATTTCTCAAGTTAGCATGTATGTTAGAAAATAACAACCATATCAAAATAAATAGTTTCATATAGTATATAGTCCACAATCAAATGCTACAAGCAACACATAACAACTGATTAATATAGTTATTCCATTCTATAAAAAAGTTTTAAGAATAGTCCCTCTATGCCCAAGCAACCCAACTATTCAACCTAGGTATTATGTTGCCACACTATCTTGAGCCCATCCAGTCCAAGTGTTGAACTTGCATACTCTGATATTATTTTGTAATGGACTCTAACACATTACCACATTGCATCAGAGTCCCAAAATTTACCGCAAGAGGTCTAGTATTAAGCTTGAGGCTGATACCACCCTGTAACGCTCCTTACTACCCCCTAACTCCTTTTAGGCTGAATAGGAGGTTTTACTTACAATTAACCCAACCTCCATTGTCTCATCATGGAATTGGGGTTACAAAACTTCTTCTCATACAAAATGTGTGGAAATCTCTTTGGATAACACCATCACTTTCAACTCGTTAAGAGATTTCCAATGATATAAAATTTACCCTGATTTGACTTGTGGATCAAACGTTATGTCTATTTGAATTTTCATCATTTAAACATTGCCACATAGACAAGGACCTACCATGTGGCACCATGCATCAAACCCACCTCACTTAGATGGTTCCACATCACTTCAACATCAACATGAATATGGCTCATCCCAAGTTATATCTGCCACTTCACCTCGCTCATGGGCCCACATGTATGGACCTTAACATGTAAACATGCTAAGTCACATTATATATAGTTCATCAAGAATCATCGTTTCCACATACTTACACTTGCTAAAAGTTTCAGACTCATGAGCACATCTAGGCTTGGCCCACATCCAAACCTTTTAGTCTTTCTTCCTTGTGCTCACCCCAGATGTTCCAAAAATTAGAACTAAATATGGTTTAAGTATGGCCCTACACCACTTTTTCCTCTGAGGACCCCACCCGAGTCTTCTACGAAATTTCTAATTGCAATGGGCTTCAACCCCGAATTCCACAACACACTAAACTTGAAGGGCCCCTTACTAGATATGCCTTATCCACTCCATTTCACTCGCACACCAAACTTGGTCAAGCCCATCTAGAATCTGGTCCTAGTAAGACTTAACAGTTTCCATTTTCCCTGAACACCCAGACCTGTCGGAACCAACTTAAGTGTGACCTAAATACAAGACAATTCTTTCCTTAATAAACTATAATGACTTTCTAGGTATTCCCCGAGGGTTTCAAGGAATTAACTAAGCTTCCCTTGAGGGACTAGATCTACATGAATACATGCACAATCACGTAATTTTATACTTAAATAAAGAAAAACAACTAAAGTGTTGGCCATTAACAGAATGTATCCATGGAGGCATGAGTCCAACTATCAACAAATTTTATACCTAGCCAATCCATGGATACAACACTCTGTGATTTTAATCACAGAAATATGAGATGCCTCTAACACAAACACACATATAATACATTATTCCTTTTGTCACTCTATGAGTGAGTAAGGTAACCGTCAATCAAGCACATAAAATATCGACCATGTTAACCCATAATAAGCCTCATACAACTCTTTCAACATCAAGAATTATTAACTCTTAAACACAAAGATCCTCTAATAATTATAGCAGTTAGACCATGTAATTTCACACACACGATAGAAGTTCAATTGATTTCTTCACAATCATCAAAGATCATGCAAATACCCAAGAATATATCAATATCTATAGGGATCTACAAGTTTCTCCTATCCTAACCACAATTCATGCAACACATCTCATTGCAAACACATACAAAAATTCTCATTCTTTCATTAACAATGTTGATACACTCTTGGTTTTGTAGCAACATAAATTATCATTCAACTACAATAGATATACACAAAGGTACAAGTAAATGAATTATCTTAGCAAGAAGAATACTGGCAACTGAGAGAGAGACTAGGCGAACTACATTGTTGTTCTTTCTTGTAGTTAACCACCACCGAGCCATATTCAGAGTCTAGAGAGTTAAGTGCTCAAGGGAAAGTCACACCAGTCATTCACAACACATGTAAATCCATAACACATAATTCTTCCACATACAATATGATAGGGATATAGAGAACACAATGTCAACACCCAATCCATGAATTCTATAAATCTAAAGCACACAATACCTCAACCTACAATACAAGAGTCCATAGGACAAAATGTATCCACACACCTGTCACTTATAGTAATTTAGAGCCCTTAGTGTCTCCACTTAATTCACATTAAAGGAATATAGAGTCCACAGTGCCTCCACCTATAATCCAACAGGAATCCACAGCACACCATTCCTCCACCCAATAGCTTTCATGAGAATCTAAAGTACACCTTCAGAGTATCCACCTATAAAAACATGAAGAGAATTCCAAGAATGCCCAATGTCTCCACTTGCTAAGGAGGAGTCTGGAGTCCATTGTTTCTCTATCTTCTCAACATCACACTTCATCCTGAGATCCCACTAAGTTTTTCTAGTGCTTCTCAAGACTCACATGCTGATGCTACATAATCTTTTCTATTGTTGTGATATCTTGTGTTTCGATCTTTCGTGCCTTCTTCAATGTACCTTCTAATACCACACTTGCAGCTCTTCTTGTCTGAATGCTCTTCTTTGGAAGAGTGTTTCTCTCGTCATTAATATGGCTCAACCTAAGTGGAATATGTTGCATCGCCTCACTCATGGGACCGAAATTCTAACCCTTAACATGTAAACATGCTAAGTCACTTTGTATCTAGCTCATCAAGAATTCATCGTTTCCACATACTTACACTTGCCAGAAGTTTTGTACCCCCATACCTCCTGACTAGTTCCTCACCAAGAGCACATCTAAGCTTGTCCCACATCCGGGCCTTTTAGTCTCACTTCCTTGCACTCACCTCGGATGTTTCAAACCTTTGACAAAAATTTTCTCTGATGACCCCACCCTGATCTTCTACAAAATTTCTAATTTTGATGGGCCTTGACCCTGAATTCCACAACACACTAAACTTGAAGGTCCCCATGTCTAATATGACTTATCCAATCCATTTAAATCTCACACTGATATCGGTTAAGACCATTTAGGATCTGGTTCCACTGAGACTTAACACTCATTATTTTCCCTGAACGCCGGGACACCCAAACTTGTCGGAACTAGCCTAAGTCTGACTTGAATAGAAGGCAATTATTTCCTTAACAAACCATAACGAATTTCTTGGTATTCCACGAGGGTTTCAGGGAATTAACTAAGCTTCCACTTAGGGCATAGATCTGCCCAAATACATGCACAATCATGGAAATTTATCCTTAACTCAAACAAAACAAGTAAAGTGTTGGGCATTAATAGAATGTATCCATGGCAGCATGAGTTCAAATATCAACAAATTTTATATCCATCCAATCCATTGCTACAACACTCTATGATTTTAATCATACCAATACAAGCTGCCTCTAACACACACACACACACACACACATATAATACATTATTCCTTTTGTCACTCTATGAGTGAATAAGGTAACCCTCAGTCAGGCATAACAAATATCGACCATGTTAATCCATAACAAGCCTCATAGAACTATTTCAACATAAAGACTCTTTAACTCTTAAACACAAAGATCCTCTAATAATTATAACAGTTAGACCATGGAATTTCATACACAACATAGCAATTCAACTAAGTTCTTAATAGTCATCAAAGATCATACAAGTAGGCAATAATATATCAATAGTTATAGGGATCTACAAGTATCTCATATCTTGAGCACAATTCATGCAACACATCTCATTGCAAACACATACAAAAATACTCATTCTTTCATTAACGATGTTGATACACTCTTGGTTGTGCAGCAACAACAATTGTCATTCAACCGCAACAAATATACACAAAGGTACAAGTAAATGACTTATCTTACTAAGTAAAATAATGGAAACTAAGAGAGAGACTCAAATCTCCTCCCAATCGTAGGTGAAATACATTGTTATTCTTTTTTGTAGTTAACCAACCCTAAGCCATATTCATATTCTAAGGAGTGAAGTACTCAAGGGAGTCACACTAGTCATTCACAACACATGGAAATTCTTAACACACAATGCCTCCACCTACAATCCAACAGGGATCTAGAGAACATAGTGTCTCCACCCAAACCATCACTTCTAGGAAGCTAGAGCACACAATACCTCCACCAACAATATAGTAGGAGTCCATAACACACAATATCTCCACCCAACAGTCACTTACAGTAATTCATATCCCATGGTGTCTCCACCTAATTCACACTACAAGAATACATAGCCCATAATTCCTCCACCTATAATCTAATAGGAATCCATATCACACCATTCCTCCACCCAATAGCTTTCATGGGAATCCAAAGTCCACCTTCAGAATATCCACCTATGAAAACACTAAGGTAATTCCAAGAATTCCCAATGTCTCCACCTACTATGGAGGAGTCTAGAGTCCATTATTGCTCTATATTCTCAACACCACACTTCATCCCAAGCTCCCATTGAGTTGTTCTAGTGGTTCTCAAGACACACGCACTAATGCTACACAATATTACTTGTTGTTGTGCTATCTTGCACTTCGATCTTTTATGCCTTTTTTAGTGTACCTTCCAATACCACACTCACAAATCTTCTTGTCCAAGTGCTCTTCTTTGCGAGAGTGTTTCTCTCATCTTCCACTCTCTCTATAAGGCTCTTTTTTCCTACCTAACATGCTCTCATTTTCCATGTTTTCTATTGCGTTCTAACCAAGGTCAACATGTCTCATGAGAGTAGATTGGCTTGTCCTATTTCCCATACACATTTTTAATTTATGTGCTAATCTTTCCTTTAATTCATTAGGAATATAGGTGGCTAATTAGATGCCACTTTTAAGTTGTTGAAAATGAAATAAGAAAATCCTAATTTAATTTTGTCCTTGAATTAAATTGGGAATAAAATTGTAATTCCACATCTCATGACAACTTGTATTAGTTCACTAAGTTAATTTGACTTAGTTGGATCAATTAATTCAAGTTGAGGGTATAACTAGAGTCATGTAGAGTGTCTCCTACAATTAGGAGCACTCGTTGAGTTTATTTTGAGTTGTAATTAATTAATTTAGCTTAAATGAGTTAAATTCAATTAAAATAGTTCCAACTAATGGAGGAATTAGTGGGAGGTCTAGTCGTGGGGTTCTTCTTGCAGTCTAGCAGGTTGTTGCATGCAGTTGAGTTTGGTGTTGCCTAAAGTGCAGTGATCAACCAGTAGACTGAAGATTCACTCATAATTAAATCATGCATGTTAGATTAGAAAAATACCCAGTTGAGATTGGAGTTCACGTATAGTGTACTATGAGTTGTATAATTGTCTGAATTTTACAGATGGTGCATGCATTCAAAGGAATGCCTATGAGGATCGCACAATTCATAATTGAGGAATTTCCCAATTAAATAGGGGCTAATTCCTTGAGGAACAGTGCAAGGAAATAGGGACTTGGGAAAGCATATTATTGGTTAAGTATTGGCCGAGGCTCGTCTAGGAAGCAATGAGACGGATAGAGATAGTCCAGAGGTTGCTCAGGCTTGAGCAAAGCATTGTAATTTTCTCATATTTTATTATTAATGCAATATATAGATAGTAGGGGTTTTTATTTGTGGCTTTCCCGAGGAAATCATTGTGTTATGTGTTGATTGAATTCTTTCTCTTGTATGCTTCGTGATTTCGCAATCGTTTAATTATTTTTGCTGATGAGTGGAGTAGATTCAAGTAAATTGTTTTAGCATATTATAATTAACAGTTTTAATCTACCATGAATTTTTACGTGGTATCAAAATTGAAATCACTATAGAAGACGAGAATACGAGTTTGACTTTTGCAAGTGAAATCGAATTTTCAATATCATACTTCACAACTAACAGGATGTCTTTCTATGGATTGAGACTTGAATATGCCTTTGAGGGTAGTTAGAACTATATTTATTGGAAGGGTAGGATGGAAGTAGTGTTGGAAGACAATGGACTTAAGGAATTCATAGACAAATATATTCCTAAGCCTCTAGTAGCTGGTGCTCAAGATCTGGTAGAGTGGAAAAAATATGTGGAAAAGGCGAGAAGGATTATCCTAGAAGGAGTTCAAGATCATATTGTCTCAAAACTCCATGGTAATGAGACTCCATATGCGATGTGAAAGGCCTTGAAAGGATTGTTTCAAAACAACAGTGACCACAGGGAAATGGAAATGAAGGACAAGCTTAGAAAAATCAAGATGGAGAAGGGCAACACAATACTCAAGTACTTGACCAAGTTCACTAAATGTCAAGATGAGCTTGGAATTGTTAGTGTTACGATTTCTGAAGATGATCTAGTGAGCCTAACACTTCTATGCCTTCCCAAGATCTAGCACAACTACCAGGACTTAGTTAATGGGAGGGAGAAGCTACCAGAGTGGGAGTGTTTGTGGTCTAATTCAGTGTAAGAAGAGATTCAGTGGAACACTAGAGATGGATCCTCATCTAAGCATGATGATGAGGAGAATTGTACCTTAGCTAGAAATGTGAAGAAAGGGAAGGGGAAGTCATCCCATTCAAAATCATATTCCAGTCAGGGCAGAAAGAAGAAGGACAAGTTGAATATTAAATGTTTTCAATGTCATGAGTTGGGACACTCTCACGTTAAAAGATGTCATGTATGTTCCAGGTTTGAAGAAGAATTTGGTTTCGGTTTCCATGTTGGAGGATTGTGGCTATGATGTGATATTTAGCAAGGGAAAGGCTTTCCTTCATCACATAGCCTCAAGAAAAGTGAAGCAGGTCATGGTTTGGGTGAAGAATCTATACAAATTGGATGTAGGATATTGTATTTCTTTGAGCACAAAATCAAAGAAGGTGCAAAGCCAAGACATATATGAGTTGTGGCATAGAACATTAGATCAGTTCAACCACAGAGATTTGAAGATCATGCATCAAATTTCTAAAAGAATTCTCGAGGGTACACTAGAGCAGAGAGACACATGCAAGTGGTTTACATTGGGGAAGTACATCGAAGCTAGATTTCATGATGAAGATAGTTGAGTGCACGCGATCCTTAAAAGAGTTCACTCAAATTTGTGTGGGCCGTTTTCGACAGCATCCATGACCAAGCATAGGTATTATGTAATATTTTTAGATGATTTTTCTCGTAAGTATTGGATTTTCTTCATGCAGAACAAAGATCAAACATTCTCTAAATTTTTTGAATTTAGTGGAGAAAGATACTGGCAGGAAAGTTAAATCTCTCAGGAGTGATAACTGTGGAGAATATATGTCAAATGAATTCAATAAATTTTGTGCATTACAAGGCATTCGACAGGAATTAATAGCATCCCATAACCCATAGTTGAATGGAGTGGCTAAAAGTAAGAACATAAGTATTGTGGGAGATCCACTGGTGATGTTGCATGATCAAAGCCTACCATTGCAGGTTTAAGCATGCAACACAATTGTTTATGTGCAAAACAAAAATCCTCATCAAAATCTCAATATGAGTACACTAGAAGAAGCTTTTTTAGATAAGAAACCAGAAGTGGCACACTTTAGGATCTTTGGTTCATAAGTATACTATCATGTTACCAAGGATGCATGGAGAAAGATAGATCCAACAGCTGAGTTGGGCATATTTGTGGGGTACACTAATACACCTCACAACTATCCGGTGTACCTGCCATCACAGAGGATGACAGTGGTTCTTAGGGATGTACAGTTTGATGAAGAGATGGCCATGAGATTTTCCCTTGAGAGGGAGCTTCAGTTGCATGCATATGAGGACCTTTTAGCTCCAAATAAAGAACCTTAGGATGATGTGGAGCAGACACATGTAGAAGAGTAGAGAGTGGAAGCACCCACTCATGCAGAGACTTCTAGAGATGGAAGGAAGTGAACGAGAGAGGCTAGAAAATTGATGCATGATGCTAGAGATAATGTGGGAGCACCCACATGACAATGCAGGCAGAAGAGGTCATCAGATCAGTACATTGGCTACATGTCTCTCATGAGCGACTGTAGAGGTTTAGCCATCCTCATTCGAGGATGAAGTATAGCAAAAAATATGGGTCGATGCCATGGTTGAGGAGTATGACTCCATTATCAGAAATAGTGTTTGGGAAGTGGTCCCAACATCGAAAGACATGCCAGTGGTGAGTTTCATATGGATTTACAAGGTAAAGAAAGCAACATATGGGAGTGTGGAGAAACACAAGGCCAGATTTGTGGCTAGAGGGCTCTCTCAGGTGAAGAGAATTAATTAAAAGGAGACCTTTTCTCCAGTATCAAGGTACTCTTCAATTAGATCTATTCTAGCACTTTTAGCATAGATGGGATGGAAGATACATCAGATGGATGTGAACACAACATTCCTAAACAATGTGATTGAGGAAGAGGTGTATATTGAGCATCTAGAATGATTTGAGACCTTCAACAGAGAGTCGCATGTGTTCAAACTCAAGTGAGTGATGCATGGACTAAAGCAAGCACCTCGTCATTGGTACACCATGATTGACAACTATTTTACCAAGTTGGGCTTCACCAAAAGTGAAGTAGATGCAAACCTTTACCATATTGTGATTGAAGGTAAATTGTTGATTATAGTATTATATGTGGATGATTATATTCTAACAGGTGATGAGAAGTTGATAAAATATTTCAAAGAGGATCTTGCAAGCAAATTTGAGATGAAGGACCTGAGGATCATGCTTTATTTCCTTGGTCTCTCAGAGAAAGTATGCCAACGAGATACTTAAGACGTTCCACATGGAGAGTAGCAATCCCATGGAGACTCCTCCAGTAGGTAATTCGAGGAAGGAAGATGCTACTTCAAGTGAAGTAGTGGAGGCTACTATTTATAGGCAGCTTCTAGGTTCAATTATGTATTTGGTGAACACATGATCAAACATATGTTTTACAGTTAACTAGCTTATTCAAGCAATGGTTAAGCCAACCAAACACTATTGGAAGGCAGTTAAACATGTGTTGAGATACCTTAGAGGTACCACTCAGTTTGGTCTTTGGTACAGAGGGATAGAGGGAGTGAAGCTTCAAGGCTTCAGAGATACAGATTGGACAGGGAGTCCATCTGATCGGAAGATCACATCAGGGGGAATATTCAGTATTGAGTTAGTAGTAGTTTCTTGGTATAGGAGGATGTGTTGAGATACCTTAGAGGTACCACTCAGTTTGGTCTTTGGTACAGAGGGATAGAGGGAGTGAAGCTTTAAGGCTTCACAGATACAGATTGGATAGGGAGTCCATCTGATCGGAAGATCACATCAGGGGGAATATTCAGTATTGAGTTAGCAGTAGTTTCTTGGTATAGGAGGAAGCAGAGATTAGTTGCACTCAATTCAAAAAAATCAAAGTACATGGATGCTAGTCAAGAAGCTTGTGATATTATCTAGATGAGGAAGATCCTTGTTGGGTTATTTAGTCAACAGATGGATCCTACAGTGATTTGCTGTGACAATCAGAATTGTATCAAACTCTCTGAGAATTCAATTTTTAATGATCGGTCCAGGCATATCGACATCTGGTATCACCATCTATGAGATTGTGTGCAAAGGAGAATCAGGGTGCTGAAGTACATTCATATAGAGGAACATGATGTAGATATTTTGACAAAGGCATTTTCAAGATGGAAATTCAAGTTTCGTAGAGGCAGGATCGGGGTAGCAGATAATCCTTTTTTTGTGGAGAGGGAGTGTTGAAAATGAAACAAGAAAATCCTAATTTAATTTTGTCCTTGAATTAAATTGGGAATAAAATTGTAATTCCACATATCATGACAACTTGTGTTAGTTAACTAAGTTAATTTGACTTAGTTGGCTTGGTTAATTTGAGTTGAGGGTCTAACTAGAGTTATGTAGGGTGTATCCTATAATTAGGAGCATTGGTTGAGATTATTTTGAGTTGTAATTAATTAATTCAGTCTAGTTGAATTAAAGTCAGTTAAATTAGTTCCAAGTAATGGAGGAATTAGTGGGAGGCCTAGTAGTGGGGTGTTTCCTGTAGTCCAATGGGGTGCTTCCTGTAGTCGAGTGTGGTGATGCTTGAAGTGCATTGTGGTGTTTCCTGAAGTGTAGTGTGGTGTTGCATGAAGTGTAGTGTGGTGCTACCTAAAGTACAGTGCCTAAAGTGTAGTGTGGTGTTTCCTGCAGTGATCAACCACTAAACTGAAGATTCACTCATAATTAACTCATGCATGTCATATTAGAGAAAGGCCCAGTTGATATTGGAGTTTAGGGATAATGTACTATCAGTTTTATAATCATCTAAATTGTGCATATGGTACATGCAATCAGAGGAACACGTGTGAGGATTGTGCAATTCATAATTGAGGAATTTCGTAATTAAATAGGGGCTAATTCCTTGAGGAACAACACAAAGAAATAGTGACTTGGGAAAGAAGAAATTTGATTAAGTATTGGTTAAGGATTGTCTAAGAAGAAGTGAGACAGATAGAGATAGTGCAGAGGTTGCTCATACTTGAGAAAAGCATTGTAATCTTCTCATATTTTCTAACTAATACAATATAAAGATAGCATGGATTTTTAGCTATGGATTTCCCTAGGAAATCATTGTGTTATGTGTTGATTGAATTCTTTCTCTTGTATGCTTCATGATTTTGGGATCATTTAATATTTTCCATTGATGAGTAGAGTAGATTCAAATCAATTATTTTAGCATATTACAATTATCAATTTGATGATTTTGCGATCATTTAATATTTTCCATTGACGAGTAGAGTAGATTCAAATCAATTATTTTAGCATATTACAATTAGCAATTTGAATCTACAAGGAATTTCTACATGAACTTGGTTATTTCCCCAACCAACTCCCAAGCAACTTCTCCTCCTAGAACTCTCAATTTGTGTCTTGTATCTAAGTCAAATCATTTTTATATTCACAATTATTTATAGTTATACATAAAAATATTTACAATAGGCGTAACCAAAAAGGGAAATTACATGCATGAGGTTGATAGATCCTTCAACTATAGCTAGAATTATGGGATCCAAGATCTAGTGACATTGGTTCAAAGGAGGTCATGACCTTTGGAAATGTATCTAGATGATAAAATATGAAAATCAAATTCCTATTGGATAACTCATTATAATTCCCTTCTCCTATCCAATATCCTTCATTTGGAATCTAAGAAAAAAGGAATGCATTTGATAGAACAACACTGCTTTTTGTGAAATTAGTTCTCTAGAAAAAACCATGTTTTGGGAGTACACGTGGTAATGAGTTCGAAAATTCCAAGATCAAAACAACTTAAGGGATTTGTGCCTTCACATGAATTCCCAAGGCCTTCAAAAAGTCAAAGACTCTCATGATGCCTCTAACTTGGAACGAACATGGAAACAATGGTTAATTCTAAGAGAGTGGAACTAACGCCGAGGGAGGAGACCTAGTTAAACTTTTGACAGAAGTTTAAGTAAAGAATCATTTTGATATCCAACTTAGCTAATGAACTATGATGGGATTAAAAACCAACCAATTCATTTTCCATCTATGAGGCCTATAACCTGGAAGAAAGTTTCAAAGAATTGCCAAAAGATTCCATCTACAGTAGAGAAATTTGTGGTTGAAAATTTTCATCTTCTTATGGGTCATAGTTCTAAGGGAAAACCTTAACCTGGGACAACATTAAAAAATGCAAGCATATGGGCCCCTCCTGCTATTCTCTATGCCTTCAGGAGGCTTAAAATGTGGAGCACCTCTTCAATAGTTTCCCCTATTCCAATCACCTATGGAGCAATCTAGAAGCAAACATGAAGAGACCAGACCATGATCTATCTAGTACCCTTCATACGATTAATAATTGGAGGGCTAAAACTTTTAATAACCCCATCTTGAACCACATTTGGACTCTCCTTTGAGGCTTGTTCCTTTGGGATATTTGGAAAAAGAGGAATTGTCACATATTCAAGAATCACTCCCTCCCTCATGACTCTCTTTAGATCACAGTTCAAAAGACTATAAAGGAATTAATTGCTATGCAGTCTTAGTTAGATCAATATCTACAGGCCTCATGCAAGGAAGCCTTGTTGATTTATAGTTGGTTACCTAATCTGTAAGTCAAAATTCTCCCCTTTCTTTGCCCTATTACAATGTAGATTGGCTCCTCCTAGAGTCCTCCTCCCCCCAATTTTCTAAAGATCAATTTTGGCAATGCTTCAAAAGGTAACCTGGGTGAGGTGAGATATGGAGGTGTATTTATGGATCATTTGGGGATCCCCTATCTATATGTATTTAGGATTTATCAGATATAATAGTAACAATGCAACAAAATTGAAAGCCCTTGAAGAGAGACTATTAATTACCCAAACTCAAGGCTACACCAAACTTATGGTGGAGGGAGATTCTCGGCTTGTTATAAACATGGTCTACAAGATCCTACATGGCACTGAGATCAACAAAATATCTGGCGGTTGGAGACTTGAAAGGCTACTAGTAGCATCACTCCTTCCTTCCATTTTGGTGATCATTGCGACTCACATTAGAAGATTTGGAAATAAAATTGCAGATAAGTTAGCCAATTAAGGATGCATCTCATCATCTTTGCAGATCTCATCCTCATAGAAATCCTTTAAAGACTCTCTCCTCAAACAAGAACTTAGAATGTTGGACCAAAGCTAAGGAGGACAAATCTCCTTAACTATTCTCTTTCTATCATATTCCTTTATGTTCTTTGTCTATATCTCTTAGTGTGTAAATAGCTTATGTGGCCAGGTTTTTAGTTTTTATATCAACAAACAAAAATATGTACATTGTTTTTCTAAAAATGATGAGATTTTAAGTCTAGTGTAATTTTTATAATGAAAGACCTACCCAAAACTCTATGACTTGATATGTGCTTCACATTTTTAGATAATACAACCTGATATTGGTTTCATGGAACATTATTCATGCCATTATGTCCAACTCAATGTGTAATCATCTCGTGATGTTGAAAATCAACTTCAAGCTTCTTGCTCTTCTTAGTCTCCCACCAATGAAGACGTCCCCATGTGATGACCAGTAAAGGATCAATAATCTAAGCCCTCCACCAGTAATAGCTTTCACAACAAAAAAACACAAATAGCTTTAACAACAAAAAAACAAATATCTGACAATATTCAATATAAAATTGATCAAGATATTTAAATTAAATTAGCAAATATGACCAACTTTGTTTCATCATACTTCGTGCCCTCAAATTATAGGTCAACTTATCAATTCATGTCAAGCAATCACATGCTACACAGTGAAAAAAGCGCATCCTTTTGTTACAAATTTCAGAACTACAGGGTGTTATCACTAGGTTTTTCAATTTCTAAATTCAATACAGTAGGCATGGGAAATTATAGGTCAACTTATCAATTCATGTCAGGCAATCACATGCTACACAGTGAAAAACGCGCATCCTTTTGCTACAAATTTCAGAACTACACGATGTTATCACTAGGGTTTTCAATTTCTAAATTCAATACAGTAGGCATGGGTTATGACTGATCAATTCCTCCCTCACCCAAATCCTGGTTGTTCAGTTACATCCTGCTGCTGCTGAATCTTTGTTGGAGAAGAATGTTGCATATCGCTGTTGCGATCATTCCTTTCACTCTATGGATTCCACCCACAAGGTGTTTAACAGAAATTTGCGTCGCAATATCGCGGTGCTATTCTCACTCCATGTTTTTCCTGCACACATTCCTCCTCCAGAATACCGACATTGATATAACTCGCACCCCACTCTCTCGTGTTCCCTTCATATTGCGGGACAGATTACAGCATCTTTATAATAATCAGGACGAGAGCCGCGTGCTGATGCAGTAATTGAGCTTACAGCAGCTTTCCATGTTCATGTTGTGACTGCAATGGAAGAAAGATCTAAATTTTACATGACGTTGTTGGAATGCCATCCGACCCAGCAGTAACATGACTGTAGGAAGCAAAAAGCGCTGTGTTTATGGATTGGAGTTGTCTATGGAGGTTTCAAATTTGCACTACCAAAAATAGTTAGAATCTTATTATTTTTTTTCAAAAATTGACAGTAAGAGTGTTTGAATCTTGTTATATTTATTTTTCTAAATGTTTAGTACATTTAGCAAAAAAATAGATCCAAAAAAATTAACAGTAAAAGTGTTTGAATCTTGTTACATTCATTTTTTGAATCCTGTTATATTCATCTTTTATATATTTAGTAGATTTGGCAAAAAAAATAGATCTGTAAAAGAAATGACGCTCATTTGAATATATCAAGAATTTGTGAACAAATAATGGTTATAGATAATTATTTAAATTTATTTATTTTTGAAAGTTATGTTTTTTTTAATTAGGTTATATGTTCAAAGTCACAGGTTGTTTGAATTTTTTTATTTCATTATAAAGAAGTGTGCAGAATTGGAGTTCACATTATTAGTTTATATTTTGTAGATTTTGTATTGCAAATGCCAAAATTTGTTAAAATTTGTTGTGTTTAGAGGTGCTTTCTAGTGGAATATTTAAGAGATAGAATATTATGTTAAGTAATGTAAACATTTTCATTTGGTAAAATACAAATAAAAATAAAAATAAAAAAATTGAAGTTTTGTATTCAAAAAAAGAGATTTGCACATTGATATATTTGATTTTTCTGGGCCTTTTATAAATTCCAAATTAAGATGAATTTCACTTGATAAGTTTGATAGATCCAAAATTAAAATAGATATAGACTAATAATAAAGAGATTACATTCAAAATATATATGTTAGCTAATGTAAATATTTTCACTTGATAAAATAAAAATAATAAAATTGAAATTTTGTATTTAAAAACAGATTTACACATTGATAAATTTGATTTTTCTCCCCATAAATTCCAAATTAAAATGAATTTAAAATGGTAAATTTGATAAATCTTGATAAATCCCAAATTAAAATTAATTTAAATCTACAAATTTGATAAATCTAAAATTAACAATAAATTTATTAAATTCAAAAAATAAATTATTCTTTAAAAACAAATTAGTTATTAAATTAATTAAATACAAATCTGTTAAGCCTAAAATGAATTATTAAGCCACTTCTTTTAATTTTCCTAAGTCAAATCTGGACTAGTTCTGTATGCCCATGCATAGGAGCTTGGATATGCTAAATATTATATTGATAGATGAAATGTCGTGAATCTATGAAACCGTCCTAATGAACGATTCCTTTAAATGCTTTTAAAAAACCATTCTATTAATTTAAAATCTTTTCACTACAAAAAAAATATTCATTAATTTTAAAATCTTAAAAAAGAGTCATTTTAATAATTTGTTATTATAGAACTCAAACACCATGGTATTGCACCAATGGAAGAATATTGGCTTTAAATATTTAGAATCTTATATACACATGGTTTTTTTTTATTAGCATCTAAATCTGATATTTTTTCATAGATTAGTTAATTTATTTTAAGCCAAACCAATGCTTTTAAAAATAATATTTATCATAGTTGTGACATCTGATCAGAGTAATGCTGCATGCCACCTCCATATAACCATTTGATACAAATGACTTTTTGGGTACCCTCTCCACAGACAGACCACAATCCATTCTCATAAGCTAACTGTCTTTTCAAGATCAACTAAACAATTATATTAAAGAAGTATATTTGCGCTGTAAATAATGGATTGGATACTCGGATACAGAATGGAATGAAACCATGGATATGAAATATATAAACTGATTTTATTTCTTTATTTGCTATGAGTTAGGTATATTTGGGAAATTGTTGTAATATCTATATTAATATATCTTTTGTCAATTGGTAGGAGGGTAGTTGTACTAGTATTATTGAAGTTGGTGAAGTAATTATATTACTGTTTGTTAATTAGAGAAGATGGAAGTAGATGTTACTGTTTGTTAATTTGTATGACGTAAGTAAGATGAAGGTAGTTGTAGTATTTTTTTTGATGCAGTTATATTAACCAATGCTATAAGAAAGATGGATATATTGTTAGAGTTTAGTGAAGTTGTTGAAATAGTTATATTAATAAATGTGATGAGACATTATTGAAATAGTTAGATTATTATATGCTATGGGAAATTGTAGATATGAAAGTTGTTTTGGAATGGATAGGAATTAAAAATACAAAAAATAATTAGATAGTAAAATTGATTAAAATTTTAATAAAATTAGTTTATTTTAATTTTTTAATTGCATTATTAAATTATAATTTTGATTAATTAATTTAAATATTTTCAAACAAATTTTTTTTTTTTTAAATTTAAATTTATCAAATAATATATTTAAAATTTATATATTTTATCATATTTTCTTTTAATATTTATTTTAATCTATTAGATTTATTTGTCACATTGTAAGTGATTTTAGGACATGTTTTTTTACTATGTTGATATTATTTGGTATAGTTTAGTCTTACTAATCTTCAATTTATGTTTTTTTTACTTGGAAAAAATATCTTTTAATTTTATTTAATATTAAATAGATTTTTAAATATTATAATTTAAAAAATATATTTATTTAACTAATTAAAAAAATAATATTTCATTTGATTTGGATTTTTATAATACTAAATATTTATTAAATTAATTGTAATTATTGTTGGGCTCAAAATTGACACTCTTTTACACATATTTTCCCTATTTTTCTTATCATTTTAATTCTCAAAGCCATACCTTATCACCTTATCACTCTGACAGTCATCATTAACTAAAGTATGTTTTTTTTGTATAATGTCCTTATTATCTAGTTTTGCTTTTAATTTGACATAGAATCTAACTACTTTAGACAATTTTATCAATAAATTAAGAAATAGTGGTAGGGTGTGTGGCTTGTTGAGGTGTTTTATTATTAAGACCTTGTTGATGTTATTGATACACACGGAACTCATTTTGAACACGATGTTGGGTTTTTGAATTAACATCATTTCTACCATCTTTTTCCCACCTTTCAAACCATTGTCACTCATATAATCACAATTGGTTACTCCACTAATTGCCATTTTGACTAACCCATGCTACTCTTTCATGTCACCTTAATTCATGTGGTTGTGCTTGTATTTTGATGAGAGGTTGACTATTTTGGATAACTTTATCAATAAAATTTACAAGGAGGTTGTTTCAAGATGACTTCATTCATTGGGGTGTTGTTAATTACATGCGATGTTGTTTCTCCAAGTTTTTGTAAGGTTCCAAATTAACATAATTTAATTGAAACTATTGCTCAAGAAAAAAAAACCCTAATTATCTATTAGTAGAATTTAACAAAGTTATTATTCATATTAACCAAAGAACTAAAAAAAAAATTATTCATTTGAAAATACTTACTTGAAAATTTTGTTTGATGGTGTTTCTTGCGGTAGCTGATGACCAAAACCTCCCTACCAAACTAGACACAATCTCAGTACCTAACTCCAAAATACTTAAAATTGAAGCACTCTATCTCCCAAGCTCAAAAGCTTCAAAAACAATTAAGCTCAAATTTCCTTCTAGCATGACTCTATTAGAAATTCCTATTGTATTGTGTGTCTCCAAAAGCCTTCCCCCTATTATGGCCTCCTTGACTCTTATATACTTAATTCCACCATCTCCAAACCTCCTTGTTGGTGGCCTCCTCCTTCCACCATTTCCCCATTTCTGTTTGATGTCACCCTCCTACCTTCTCTACCCTTCTTTTCCTTTGGGATGGAGGCGGTTATGAAGTGAATAGTTGGGAAAATGTTTATTTATTTATTTACTGTTAGGTCTTAATAGTATTTAATTTAATTTTAGTTTCCAATTTAATTAAATAGTTGTATTTGTATATTTAAACAAGTTTATTTATTTTAACATTTAATCAATTTTTTTATTTATTTAGTTAATTAATTAAATAAAATAATTTATTTTCATTATTTTTATATATATAGATATATTTTTAATTTAAAGAATTAATCCTATATAGATATATAAGGACGATACACATATCAAGGCCCCATTCAATATATTTATTGTACTATGGTGAGTTAGGAATTTTGATAATCCATTCATCAACTTAACTTAGTTTTTTTTTCAATATTAGGCAGTACGTATACTAGTGCAATACATGCAATTCATGCATATGTAGCTATCACATGGATGCCTCTTATGCATGTTAATATTCACATTATGTTTGTAATTGTAGATGGGTAATTACAGTTTTGTATTGTTGATATCCTAGAACAGGTTTTGTTGATGTTATTGTCATGATGTTGATACTTTGTTTTATAACACTTTGTTTCCAAGATACTTTATTTTCTTGCTGATGTCATCAGGAGTCAACATAGGAGTTGCTACTTGGTTGTAGTCAACCTAGACCATTGTGCTAGCAAAGCAGAAAATCTCTTGAGAATACAACCAACTCAAGTGTGACATTTATGATTTTCCATTGTTGGCTTCTCACTAATTGAAGACATTGTTACAACATTATCTTTATTTTCAACAAATTAGTTGTAATCTTTTGTATGAGACTCTCAACTTGGACAATCTAAAAATCAAAAGATTCTCATTGACGATTTTGGTTTTAAGATTAAAAATATTGTAATGGTATAAAAGTATAAGCCCTTTGCATTGTATAGGGGGTGACAATACTATTTTTTTGGAGAAAGTCTGCATTTGTAACTTTTCAAGATTAATACAAAAATTTGATGGGTTTATGGCTCAAATGTATTCTATTTTCTTAGCTTGTGAGTTGTAAATTACCAGAGCCCTGCCAAGGAGGAAGGAACCTCCTCAGGAAGGACCCTCCTCATAAGGACCCTCCTTATTAAAAGGGATCAATGTATCAGTAAGGTAGTGTAGAAATTTGTTTAATTTCCGCACAATTATGCTTAACATTGTTTAATTGTCACTATTACAAACTCCTATTAATGTGTTGCAGTTCTGGATTGTTAATTGCTTTGTAGAATAGTTAATCTCGATTATTTGTGTAACAACATACATCCAAATCGATCCATTTCTCAATTATGTGTTATTAATTATTTTGTTGCCATAGGTTTTGATTTTTTGTTGAAAAAAGTATTAGATATATTGTTGTGTAGATGTTATAGTATGTTGCACATATTGATGATTTGATTGTTGCAATGAGTTCATTGATTGTGTCAAGTTGTATTTGAATGGTTTCTGCAATTCTTTTTAGGAGTGTTATTTCCCTTTTCCACAAGAGTGATCTTGAATGATTGAGTGATCTTTATTCTGCAAGAGTGATTTTAATCTCAGAATTGTGTGCAGAGTGATTGGAATTCTTGAGGGTTTGACAATGATGATTCCAATGCGCTTAAGAGTGAGGAGTTACAACGTTTTGATTGTGTGCCATGACCAAAGATATTTTGGTATTGAATAGTGTTAATTAAAAATTTCTACCTACATATACTATTCATAATAAACTTGAAATAAAAGACCTACCTTAGTTGAGAATTTATGTGTGCTCAATTAGTTGGTTCTAATTAAAAGACAATTAATTCCCCCTATTTGTTGGTACAAAAAATTGTTTTAATATCAAATCATGGAGGGTTGAGATATCTATTTGGAAAACCTAAGCTAAATGCAAGATAAGCAAAGGGGCTAGCCTTGATTAGTGAATTTGATTTTGAAATAAATATGTCAAAGAAAAGGAAAACAAAGTAGTATATTCCTTTAGCAGAAGGGTGCACAGTGGCTCATGTGGTAGTCATCACTACTTATGAAGTTAATATCAAAGAAAATATCAAAGAGGCAATGCATCAAGATGAGAGTTACTAGAAAATGAAGGAGTGCTTGCAGTAGGAGCCAAAAGGAGCATTGATTAAGAATTACTCTCTCATATATGATGGTATGTTAAAATTCAAAGGTAAATGGTATTTACCTTGCATGGGTGACTTGAAGAAGCTAATCTCTAATGACTTTAAAAAAATACCTTATTTAGGTCATCTTGGTTATCCAAAAATGTTAACATATATGATGAACATGTATTATTATCCGGACATGAGAAATGTTGATGGTGAGTAAATTACCATATGTTTGGAGTGTTTGTAAGTGAAAGTAGAGTGTAAACATCCAACGGGATTGTTACAACCAATCCTCATTCTTGAGTGAAAGTGGGAAGTCATTTCTATGGACTTCATCATAGTACTACCAAGGACATCTAGACAACATGATGCCATAATGGTTCTCGTGGACAAGCTAAGTAAGGAAGCTAATTTTATAGTAGTCAAATCCTCCCATAAGGCAATTGATATTGCTCAGATATTAATGAAAAAAATATTTAGATTACATGGTATACCTGAGAATGCATTTCACATTGGGATGCTAAGTTTACTCAAAAATTTTGGAAAACTTTGTTTGTTGGATTTGGAATATAGTTAGCATTTAGGACATTGTATCATCCTTAAATGAATGGAGAAGTTGAAAGAGAATAGGCTACTAGAAAACATGTTGAGAATGTATTTCATGCATCAGCATGAGAGGTGGGAAGAGTTTCTACCTTTAGTATAATTTTCTTATAGTAATGGGTACCACGAAACTAATTTTATAGCAGTCAAATCCACCCACAAGGAAATTGATATTGTTCATATTTTCAAGAAATAAATGTTTATATTGAATGGTATGCCCAAGAAGATCGTTTTGGATAGGATGCCAAGTTTAATTACTACGAAATTTTGGAGTACTGTTTATTGGTTTTGGAATAAAGTTAGCACTCAACAACCTAAAAAATATGAACAAACTAAAAGAGTAAATAGGGTGTTGGAAGACACGTTGAGAATGTATGTCATGAATCAACCTAAAATGTGGGAAGAGTTTATACCTTTGCTAAAATTTGCTTACAATTATAGGTACTAGAAATTGTTGAAGATGAGTCCTTTTAAGGCTCTAAATGGAAAAAAAAAAACTTAATACACCCATCAACTGGAATGATCCAGTGAATAAGGTGGTTCTTTGGCTTGACATGATAAAGGAAATTGAATAGAAGGTTGTTATTACTAGGCATAAATTGAAAGTAGCTCAAGATAGACAAAAGAGCTATGTAGATCAAAACATATTGCACAAAGAATTCCAAGCAAAGGAACATGTTAATCTTTGCAAAAGACCGAGGAAGAGCTCAATGAGAATTGTCTCCTATGCCAAGTTGGCATAAAGGTTTTGTGGACCATTTCAGATCTTAGAAAGAGTGGGGCTAGTGGATTACAAACTAGCCTTGCCACTCATAGTGAAAGCACATGATTTTTTCGATGTTTCTTTGTTTTAAAAGTATGTGCATGATGATAATAATGTTGTTGATTAGTCTATGATACATGTGGAAATCAAGAGACAATTCCAACCAAAACCACAATGCATTCTAGATTAGAAGCATATTACACTCTAAAATCAAGTAATGAAAGAACTTTGGACCAAATGAAGAAACTTGGGAGATGGATGATCAAATGACGTTATCTTACTCATTTTTTATTATTATGTAAGTAAATGTAAAAAGAACTGTGTGTATATAAAGCTTGCAATTGTTTTTTTTTCTTTTTCTATGTATGGAACACTAAGGACAATGATCCTTTAAGGAGGTTGGGTCTTTGTTAACCTTTTCTTTTCTATCCCTCTTGTAATTGTCGCTATGAATTATAATTCATGTAAATAATGTGGAAATGTAAATAATGATTGGATTGGAGGAGTAGACACACATTCAAAGACTAAGGAGGAGGATTTTCTTGTGTTGAGTGTAAACCCAAGCCACTGCATTTACTTTACCACCTATCTCCATGATGAATTTATGGCTTGCTAGTGCAATCATTGAAGTTGTGTGGGACTCCCGAGTGAAGGATGAGCCCATACCATTCCTATTATCATGGGGCATTTTGATATGGTCAACGCACAAGATAAGGGATGCGAGGCAAAGGAGAAATATGAGAGACAATATATGGGGGGTCTCATAGACAAAGAATGTGAGAGAGAGAGCTCGCAATAAGAAGGCACAATGAATGAAGAATGAAAAATAACACAGACCATGGGAGTCGTAGCGAACGAGGACCTGTAAGGGAGAAATGACACTTTCTAGTAAGTTCTTTATAATTTTCGCAATGTCGTGGGTGACTTGTTGAGACAAGTGGTGTGTGTCTATCATTGGTTCACTAGTAAAGGTTTAATGGAGGGTTGAATCACTCTGTGCTTTCTCACTAAGTTGATAAACCATTGGGGTGCTTGTTGGAAAGATGATAAACCACTTGCAGGCTGAGACACCCAAGTGCTTGCTGAAAGGGGTTGATAAACCACTAAGTAATTGGATTAGTGCTAATGAACCACTTATGTGTTTTCCTGATAAGCTGATAAGCCACCTAGATAGAGGGCTCTTGACTCCTAGAGTTCTTTTCCAGAATATCTAGTTGATAAACCACCTATATAGTATATTCATCCTCTTAGAATTGAACAATACTTCACTAAGCCTTGAGTGAATCCCTGTGATTGATTTTTGTTAGGATAAAGGATCACTATAGTGCTTACTATTAGAGGAAGTTGACAAACCTCCTAGACAATGGACTCCTCTTTTTTATTATCTTTTTGATTGAATTATTGGTGGGAATACCCTTGAGCAATTAACTCCTCAGACTCTGAATCTGGATGGGAGGTGATTAGATGCAAGAAAGATTGGAATGTAGCTGGCCTATGGTTGGGTGGAGAGTTGAATTCCCTCCTCAATTATTAGTCATTCAAGTTATACAGATAAGTGTATTTACTTATATATACATGTTGCACTATGAATGATGAATGGTGATTGTTATGTGTTATGACAATATATGTATCAACATTTTTACTGGAGGAATGTGTCATTCTTGTTTTTCCATGATGAGATGCTTTATATCTATGTTCTCTTGATTATGAGGGGCTTTGAGGCCTCTATGTTTGATGATATGTTCATGGAATCCATAGTTATTTACATGGTCATATATGGATTTCATAGAATGTATAGAAAATCTAAAGTGGGCTCCACAAGAAGGTTTATTGGTGTGAGGCTCGATTACCTCGCGAGTGGAGGATATATCCGGAATCTGAGACATTTGGGGCTGAGGACATGGTGTAAATATGTGAAGTCTTGAATGTTGGCTAGGGTCTGATCCCTTCAAATATGTAGTATGGATATTCATAGGTCTGAGGGTCTATGAGGATGCCACTTTTGGAATT